>JAGSMP010001599.1:65000-212986 GCA_029286625.1 Parnassius orleans
CACCAATACCACTCTTTTATTATATTTACACCTTTCTTGTATTCTATAAAGCATTCTCCATTACAGAATAAGTGTGTGGGGCGACATCTGAAAATCGATTTACCCATATTATTATATCACGGTTGTCATTTCAGATGACTAATGTAAATATCGGTATATAGTGTTAAACATCTCGTGTTTTCTTTGTGTTAAAAAAAAGAATCATCACTTTACCTACTACTATTTATTCCGTATGAGTTGATGCAAATAAATATTAGTAGATAAGTTATTGCAGACACCAATATATGGTAGTTTAACAATTTTATATATGCTAAGTTTACAATATTCAAATCAGACCAGACATTCGATATGTCTCTCTTACATCATCGAACAATCAAACGCTCGTCCAGTCTACTCCCCTTTGTTGTCGTCAAACCGCACATTCTAACCAAACATTTTGCTTTGTTGTTCGGAATGCGTACAACAAGAGAATGAAATAATTTACCAAACTTAATTTAATTACTATTTAGGTGTATTTTAAGACTGCTCTGTTGGTAGTGTTCGTAAGCGCGACTGCTTCATGTGTCCGGTTTGAATCCTTGACACTTCCTTGCCCTAAAAACCATCTCAGAAATGAGAGGCCTGTGCCTTGCATGGGACGTATATAACTGTAACAACTTTTTATGTATATGTTATTTTTAATATTAAAGCCTAAAATATATAAGTTTATTTTAAATTTTGTCAAACAAAATTCCTTTTACTAGTTTGGGTCAGTGCTACATTTACTTAAATTAATCGAATAAATATAACTATTAGCTGATACCCGCACGATGCCCCCACAGAAAAAAATTTGTGAAAATATCGTTTTAAATTTGGAAGGGTTATATTGTTTAATTAGGAATGATAATAAATTCATCGAAATTAGATATTATTATGATTTTCAAATAAATATGTCTGTACGACACTTGCGCCACCTCCTGTAAATTAATTGTACAGTGCCTATAACCTTAGCGGAAGCAAGCAATAAGTTGACAAAATTTTAGCGCAATCTGATGAACGGTGGCGTATAAAAATACGAACAAGCAAACATAAATTTTTATATATTAGATTATCATAATCATTTACCGCTTCAAGCTTTCTTTTTAACTTTCTCATAATTCGATTATATTATTTCAGTTATATTAGTTCGATTATATCAGTTAGTTAATTACAGAATAACAATTACTTTAATGCTTTTAATATTGTCACGGCATAATAAATTCATAAATTTAGAATTCTAAACTTCTTCAAAACGACAATTATAATTGTGCTTTTGTCTCTTATTTCCGTGTAACTTATTTTGATTATTTTGAAGTCATCGTTGTTGTAACAAAATACATTAATAGTAAAACAAAACATTTTTATAAACAAACTTTTGAAATGCCCAAAAAGAAAATAAACTTTAAATGAAATCAAACCCATCAATTTATTACATTACACAATTTATATGATATAAAAGCTTGTCACGAGATTGAGATTGATATGACCCAAAAACATGCATTGCAAGTTAAATAAGCTTTTAAATAACAATAATTGTTAGAAAAGTAATGGAAGAGTGGATGATAAACGGAACTACTAATGTATGTGTGTGTGTGTAACATATTATAAGAAAAGAAACCGGCAATGTCAAAACAAACAAATTGATTTTATTATCACGAAGAAATTATATTGTAATGAAAACTGTATTGTTAAAATAAAATAAAATAGTAGACAAGATAGAAAAAAATATATCGTCATTTGTACAGTATAAAACTACTTTTAAACTACTAAAGATAAATATATCAAAATTTCAGAACAGTCTTTTAGAAAATATTTAAAATTTAAGCATCCTTCAGCATCCTTCATTATGTTAATTACATAAATTGACGTGCTTTTAAAATTTCCTTTAATAAAATAATAAAAAAATTTATAAAGCGCTTACATAAAACGTTTTAAGGAATAACTTGTTAATTATACAATATTAAAATTATAAGTAAACAGTCTCATTCATAAAAGGAAACAGAAAAATGAGTAAGGCAACCAACTGTCTCGGGTTTGGTTTAACAGTTCTTAATGATTTCTTATATTTACGCGAACTACATTGAATAAAACAATTTTTACGGATTTTATCGCGTTTAATTTTACTATTTTGATTCCCGACGTTTCGGTGCTTTTGCAGCACCATGGTCACGAGGGGCTATGGGTGCTGTAAAGCACCCAGGCGTCTGAATCAATGTAAAATAACGCGATAAAATCCGTAATAATTTTATTCAATTAACAGTTCTTTTTTCAGCTCGAAAAGGTCACTGCTGAACATGAGCTTTCTTGTTAAATGAGGATTCGCCATAATCGCCACGCTTACATTTGATTGGCCTCGTTTGACGGTGGTACTAAGTTCGAATAACCAGAATATATATATATATATATAGAAGGTATTCTATACATATATACATACATATATCTATGCCATGATAAGAAGGATATGACGATAGAATCATTTTTAGTAAAAGCGTTAATTCACACCTGTGCTTTACTAAAACTGTTTATTTTTAAAAAGAGACTTGTAGGAAGCTTTTTGGACTTTTAAAGGCTGTAATGAATTAATTAATGAATTCATTACAGCAAAATCCACTGTTGTCCTTATAGGGATAAATAAAACAAAATGATACATGTTTATGGCCATTGTGCCTTTGGTCACTTTTGATATGACAATTGAAAGTTACAATTTCAGTCAGCCTTTCTGCCTTTCTTCTGAGTCTTCGATGCGTCATCGTCTGTAACATTAACTTATCAAAATGTCTTGTCTCTCATGCTAAGTACTTGAACATTCAGGTTTCTTCACGATGTTTTGCTTCACATTTTGTCATGGTAAATCAGCACTTAAAATGTGCCGTGGTGGCTCAGGGATTATGCGTTCGCTGTAAATTTCTCAGTACGCGAGTAACCCGGTTTCGATGCCTGCCAACACCAATAAAATTAAAAACAAAATGTAAATTTTTAATTGAAACTGTGTAAAAAATTTTAATTCTCTTCTCTTAAATTTTTCTTATTTTATTGAGTACCTACGTAACGCTTTTAGTGGGCTTCGCTCTCTTTCTTCGTCTCTAGCGAAGCCCTTGTATCGGGTTTTTTTATATAAATATTGTGAGCCTTTTCCAAGTGGGAAGCGATTATTTATTAAGAAATTGACTGATGTAAACCTGATACAAGTGGAATAGGGACGATTTTAAGTTCTTAACCTTTTTGTGTCCTTTCTTCGTGAACGAGATTCTTTAGTTTGACATAATTATAAGGCACTACCAACGGCTTTCAATTGCTCTAGTGAATATTCATTATTCCGAGAGACATCTTTAGTAAGCATGGTCACGTAATTTATATTGGTTTATATAATTGTTATATTTTATAACAGACGGCCATTTTCATAAAATGAGAGGCGGATCGATACAATAGCAACACACAAGCACCCAGACGGTCTCCTAAACAGAAAAGGAGTCCTACCAGCTAGTCGCAATACATATAGAGGTGTGTGTCAATACAAATTTTTAAATGATTTATATTTTTTAATATATCAAATTCGAATTCCAGCAACTGTTGTTTGATTGAAAATAAATCAAAAAATAAATTATACCCAAAATGATATATAATATGTATAAATAATTCTTCCAAAAATATATTGCTCAATTTCGATTGCCATGTCGAACATATAAATCAACACTGAACACTGTGATTGAGACTCAGACATTATTTACGCTAGCAATGTAACCGAAAAAAATGCACCATCAAACACCGATATAAAGCACGAGATTAAAAAAATATATATTTGAATGCTATTAAAAATGCGATATCAAATAGATTGTGTAGATTTTCTCATTCTATTAATAACGATATAATTAATTGCAGTTGCCATTAACTCCTGAGTGATCATCAAATCGAGACTCGATCAATGCATATTATTTTAAAAAAGAAGTAATATTACAATGCGATATTATAGTAAGAAGATGCCTTTAATGCACTTGACAATTTTTATTTCAACGTATTTAACTTACCAAAAATAAGACATTATTTTGCCAAAATTAAATACACTGGTAAATTCTCTAATTAAAGTTTTAAATTTGACAATCACGTTTTATGATAGATTGAGGTTTTTTTTCTAAGTTTCCCAGGTAGTTTATTTGATATTTAGCACACATATTAATTGTGGTAACCAAAATGCAGACGTTATAATTTTTATTAAATTACATTGAGATTGAAAAAATTAAAATTTTCTTAATTGAACATTACATAATTGAGAGAAACAATTTTTTTGTTCTATTATCGTAAGAGGTATCAAAAATCTGTTCAATGCATCATTTAAAATTTTTCAATTCAGTATTTTTTCATTTGATTTAACATTTTTAATATTGATTTTCTTTCCTAAAATATACTCTCAAAAATTCTGTCTCCATCATTTATCTATATTCTTTTTCAGAAAATCTGAAATAATATTTTGATTTGAATAAAATTTAAATGCAATTATGTATAAAAGTAAAATATATTAAAAGTATTTTATTCATTTTTATTAGAAAAAGTATTCGAGGGTAAATTTCTAAAAAAATTATCTGGTATTTACTGTTAAGTGTTAAATTGCAGAATAAACACATCAACAGAATCTAAGGATATTTTATATTTCATCAAATATCTAAAAATCTATGAAGAATTTTCTGATATAGTAAATGGAAGAATGATAGGTTATTTTAAGGTCTTTAATAAAAAATAAAAAACATTTCGTAATTTTTTTATTTTAAATAAAAATTTAAATTTTTTAATCGCCGTAGAAAATTTCTTATAAAACTATTAATTTTGATTAAAATTGAAAAAATCTCATAAAATCTAATTATTAATAATGAGTGTTGCCACAGTAAGAGGTGGCACCGATTAATTACACATCGACATCGATTGTTCATACTTAAAATTAAATTGTCATTTTCTTGCTGCGGTATGAGTTTCCATGTTCTTTGAAAGTGTTCGTAAAGTTCTTTCCGTCGTCAAATTTGGCGGAAATCAAAACTCGAATATCGTGGTCTCGAGAGCGCGACACCAGCCGCGCCGTATGGGAAGGACATTATCGTGCATGGTAGAAATTCCTGGCCCATTTCGATTCTGTGGGACAGTAACAGGCTCTACTACCTCTTCGTGGTAATTTTGTGTAGTCATGCTGACTTGGATCCAAACGATCTGGGTTCGTCCGCCAAGACGAATTCCTGCCCACACAATGATTGTCCCGCCTTGGTATGATTGGACCTCCTGAGGGTGCCGTAAACGGCTAACTCTACCTGGAGTTCTGCAAGCGCGTGTTCTTCGTGAATCCGGATGAAACCTAAACCAGGACTCATTGGTGAACAGCACCAAAGACCATTGTTCGTCACTCCATGGTAAATGCTGACCGGGATTGAAACGTCGCAATGCTGGAACACGTAGCGGTCTTCGAGCATGATGACCAACTTCATGCGACCTCTTTCACACGGTTTGGTCGCTTACCAGCAGCTGGTGGTCCTCCTGGAGCCTTTGTAGTAGTTGCATCTCTATGATGTTGGGTTGTCTTCTGGCGGTCATTTGAAGAAATCGATCCTGTCTTTGCGTAGTAACACCATATCTACCCGAGTGCCGTTCAGCCACATCCCCAGTACTGCGGCAACGTGACCATAACCTTGATATCACGTTTTGGCTGTGTGGGGCCTCAACGACGCGTTTAATAGCACCATTTTCTAACATGCCCACGGCTCGTAACATTTCATCTCGACTCAAATGACGACGTGACTCTACTAAAAGCTCACGGCACGTTAAATTATAAAAGAAAAACAATCTAATCCTTTCATTAATTAATATCAGTAGAACAATTTAATTTTCTTTGACGTAACGAATTACTAACAATTTTGCCGTATTTTGTTTTTCTTTTGAATTTTTATTAACATTTTTAATTTCTAAAATAGAATAAAAGAGATTTCAATCTGTAAATAAATGGAATTTATGGAAACTAAAAAGATTTAAACTATGCATAAAGTCGTAAATAATTTAAGAATAAGATCCCTATATTCTATTGATGTGTTTACATTATCTACAATTACTTCAATTAAAATACCTACTCTCTATCATCTACCCACCGTATTCTAATTAAAATGAAATCTTTGTTATACCAACGTCTGACATATCACGTGACTTAAAGTTAATTAATTTTGTCAGTTGTCAAGTAATAATATCCATATTATTTTAGTAACGTAACTATAATATGTGACGCCTCACTGAAATAATTACAAATGTTGTTGAAAACATAGCTTCAATAACAATGATTTATATTTAGAAGGTAAACGAGGAAAATATTTAAAATTTATAACGACGACGACGTACCGTGTAGTGGCGGTGTAAGAATATCCACTACCCCATATCATCCCATGGGTGTCGTAAACGCAACAACAGAGAATCAAATCAGGAGATGGGTAGCAGCGTCTTCCTAATAATGACTAAAAATAAAACTGCGGTTGCCAACCCATTTGCCAAGCGTGCAACTATCTGCAAATATTCCCCTATGATGCAATCTATGGGGATGCCTATGTTCAGCAGTGGACGTTAATAGGCTGTAACGGTAACGTAACGACGATCTTAAGACTCTGTTCTTTTTAATTCCTTTGAATAAAATAAAGTTTTGACAATCTTAAGGTTTCACGTACTGGAACCCTGAATAAAGACAAATTATATTGGCTTCTTTAAATCTAAAAACAATTTTGGAGTAAAAACTTGTTTAGGCGTGACAGGGTAACTCAATCTTTTCGGACGTATAACGTTCAGTAAAATCTATAGTATGTTTACGTAGTTTCCGTTTTATAAAGGCATGAACATAGACTTAGAATATACTATCGTTTATATTCTAAGTCCATGGCAGCGAATGACTTCATTTTGTGTCTGTAATTTGTAACTACTACATAATACATTTTTTGTATATAGTTCAAAACTAATAATAATTAGTTTTTTTATTGATAAATATTTTATGCTTTATTAATTAGTAATAAATTGTTGATCGATCAAAAATATACTAACAATAAAAATAAATGCAAAGCATACGCAGTTATATTAATGAAAGACAATGACAAAACAGATATAAATATTAATGTCAATAAATTGACATATACCTCGCGTAAAGGCACAGAATAAATATTATAGTACGATGTTGTAGTAAAGGTTACATGCTTACATTTTTTTAATTGTATATTTTTACGCGACTACTTCAGAAAGCGTTAAAGACTTGTCAGTTTTACGTCCACTTGTATTTATATAATATAAATATTTTAATATATTTTTTTATATTTTATGTTCTTTGGTTTCAATGTGATTTCCTGTAACTTGAACAGATTGAGAGATTTGGAAGTGCCAGTTGTCGTTTAATTTATCTTTGTCAACGAAATGTTGTCTTCAGGCTTCACTTTGACCTACACTCTTATACCCTAGTATAATGATTCCTAAATCATTCATATAGTTCCAATTTCAATATTAGGAGTTAAGCTTCTATAAAAAAATCTCAAAAACAAGATTAAAAAAATACTTCTGAGATAGTAAAAAGATTTATACCTCCTTTAATTTAATCCTTTTGAAACTAAAATATTATGTTTACCTTGTATAGTTCCTTCTCGAGAAATATCTCGTCATCATTGATACTCGTATATAGTTATAATAATAATTAAGTTTATATTACAATTATGGAATAATTTAATTATACCAGTAAATTAGAATTTGTACATCTAGCAAATTAATTTTTTATTCATTTTCATGGGGGCCTGAGGTATTTAGCTTCCTGATGTCATAGTTTAACTTAACTTTAAAATATTATGAGATCGAAATATTTCCAATTTCCGATGTACATATAACGTCTTCTAAAGTATGGTAGCTCGGAGAATAAGTCATCATCATCATTACAGCCCTTCACGAGTCCACTGTTGAACATAGGCCTCCCCCAAGGAATGCCACAAAGCACGGTCCTCAGCCACTTGCTTCCATCGACTTCTTGCATGTTTTACCAGGTCGTCACTCCGTCTACTCAGGTCAGGTCAGGTCATCCTACACTTCGCCTACCGGTACGAGGCTGCCACTCGAGAACTTTTTACATCGGTTGTCGGTTCTTCGAGCTATATAGCCGGCCCATTGCCACTTCAGCTTACTAATCCGTTAAGCTATATCGGCCATTCTGGTTCTACTGCGGATATCCTCATTTCTAAGTTTATCACGCAGAGAAACCCCGAGCACAGCCCTCTCCATAGTTCGCCCGTGTAGTGGTGGGCAAGAATATCCACTACCCCATATCTTCCCGTGGGTGTCGTAAGAGGGGCAGACAGAGGGAAACTGAGGCAGAAGATGGGCAGCAGTATCTTTCTGATAACAGCAAAATAAAAATAAAAAACCGTGGTTGTCAAGCCGCCCGTCAAGCGTGGCAACTATGGCAATATAGCCCCCATGATAGTTACGAAGAGATAGCCCCCAGTCGCTATTCCTTGTTACGGTGGCCACCATGGTAACGGCGGGGCAGGGGGTGCTAAGAATCTACGGTGGATGTTCGGTTGCCACCTAAGACGACTTGACCTGTGCAACATATAACGCACGCACCCTGAGGACTTACGAGAAGATCCTAAAGCTGAAAGAAGAGATAGACAAGTCACGCTGGCATATTACAGGATTATTCGAGATCCGAAGAGAGGAAGAGGACACGGTAATCCTCGAATCCGGCAACTTGTTCTATCACCGGGAGAGCGACCATCTGCCCAAAGAGGCGTCGGATTTATCGTCTACAAGTCTCTCGTTACCAACGTTGTAAAGCTTGGGAGCGCATCGGCGAGGGTTGCTTACCTTATACTCAGCATCACCAAACGTTATTCGCTGAAAGTCAATAGGTTTACGCACCAACCTCAGCACATCCCGATGAGTAGATGGAGGAAATTTATGAGGCTATATCTAGAGCCATGCATTCCTACAAAGCCCACTATACGGTGTTAATGGGACTTCAACGCAAAACTAGGCTTAAGAGAGAATGGTGAGTAGAAAATTCGGAATAGGCAGCAACGTAACCCAAGAGGCCAGCAGCTGGCCAACTTCATGGAAAAGAGGGACTCTTTGATGAACTCTTTCTTCAAGAAGCGGCCCCACAGGAAGTGGACTTGGTCGAGCCCGACGGTTCGACAAAAAATGAGATTGACTTCATTATGACGACTAGACAGCTGTTCAGTAATATCTCTGTGATCGCGAGGATGAAACGGCAGCGATCACCGAATGGTGAGAGGTACTGAACTTGACGTTAAGTTGGAGGTCACGTCTAATGAAGTCAACGCTCGTCTCCCTCGTACTCAAATCCAAAGTCCTGTAAACTTTCAGCTCGAGTTACAAAATCGTTTTCAATGCCTGAAGATTGCAATGCAATGGACGATATGAATGACAAGCTCGTGGAAACTGTCTATGTGGTCGGAGCTAAGTTTTGCAACACCCGCCGCAGAAGAACACAAAAACTCTGCAATTACACTCTTAATCTCATGGCTGTTAGACGGGAAATGAAGCTGCAGTCTTCAGTAGATTTGACAGCACAGACAACTGAACAGACAGATCTCCAAATGTATGCGGCGTGGACTTACAACTTTAATACTGCTCGTATTGAAGAAGCAATCGAGCGAAGCCAGGGCTCCAAAGTCTTTGCTAGAGATCTGTATGCCAGAAAGAGTCAACTGTCGAAGCTGAATACCGAGTGTGGCAGCGTCGTTTCCGGGACACCTGAGATTTTGAGTGATTGAGAGGTTCTATGGCAGCTGTACATATTATCGTTGGAGCCACGCAAGTGTGAGTAACGATCCAAGAGCTTCGTCGACCACTATTCCGATGATATCCCGGACGTCAGTTTGAGCGAGGTTAGAATGGCCCTTCAGCGCCTTAAATCGGCAAGGCTCCAGGCGAGGATGGAATTATAGCGGAGCTTCTGAAAGCGGGTGGAAAACCGGTACTTGAAATCCTTCAGGGTTCTTTAATTCCGTCCTTCATGGTGGCATGGAGCAGATGTGCGGTGGTCTTGTTTTTCAAGAAAGGCGTCAACGCTCTCTTTAAGAACTGAGACCGATTTCCCTTCAGCCGCGTCTACGTGCTGTTTTCGAGAGTCATTACGAATCGTCTAGCACGGGCTCGACGACTTCCAGCTGAAAAGCCGGTTTCGAAACTTTAGCACCATAGACCATATACATACCCTCAGGCAAATTGTACAGAAGACCGAGGAGGTACAATCTGCCACTATGTCCTGTGTGTGGACTATAGAACCTTTGAATCTGTCAGAAATTTGGGCGGTGCTGCAGTCTCTTCAGCGATGCCAAGTTGACTGTCGGTATATCGAAGTGCTGAAATGTTTGTACAGTAGAGTTACGATGGCTGTCCGAGTACAGAACCAGAGTACAAAACCTATCCAACTGCAGAAAGGTTTAAGACAGGGTGACATTATATCCATGAAACTCTTCCCCTTGGAAGATGTTTTCAAGCTACTGGTCTGGAAAGAATACGGTGTTAACATCAATGGCGAGTACATCACTCATCTTCGATTGTCCGACAATATAGTCTTTATGGTAGAATCGCGGAGGACCTAAACACATGCCCAATGACCTCAATAGAGCCTCCAAACGGATACGAATAGATCTTAAGATGAACATGTACAAAACAAAGATCTTGTGTAACGTCCATTGAGATTCCCGACAACTACTGGCATAGGTGTGAGCACCTATGCCGGTAGTTGTCGAGAGCACTTAGCTCGAGAAGTTGTGTATGTTTACCTGGGACGAATAGTCCGACTGATCAACCTTCGACCGAGAGGTCAATCGACGGATTCAACTCGGCTGGGTAGCGTTCGGGAAATTACACACATCTTCTCGTCAGGTATACCTCAAAACTTGAAAACGAGACTGTACAACCAGTGCGTGTTGCCAGTGATGACTTATGGAACTGAGACGTGGTCCTTCACTGCTGGCCGTAAGAGGAAGCTCAAGTAGAATAAATGCTCGCCTTTAAATATGTTATAATAGTAATCAATCAAAATGTTCGATCCGTGCCGGTACCAATGAAATAATTAATTTAAATTTTTATTGCTGCTTCACCATGCGCAGTGGCTAAGGAAAACATGATAAGGGACATGCATATCTAAAATTATTCTTCCTTTTCAACATCATCAGACAGTAAAAGTTAAAAACCAGACATGGGCCTCTCCCGTTGTAAGGAGTATTATTTGCCTTCGTCACGCTTGAAATGCGAGAAGTGAACACCTTTGATACTGCTGGTCATCACAGATCTGGGTATTTTACCTGGCGTAAACGACATAACTATGCCTCCATCTATCGGAAGCTATATGATGTTTCTGGTATTTTCCATAGTCGCCACTTACGACACCCACAGGTCTAAATGTTGTGATGGATTCATAAGCTGCTACACGGCAACACATAACAAAATAATATTTCGTGAATATGTTCCCCAAAATGCATTAGAACTGACCCTGTCCCTGACCTATAATCCTATTTGTATGAGTAGAGGCACAATCCAACAGTGAGACGAAGGTTTCTCATTTTACTTTTAGAAACTGTGGCCAAAATCTTAGAACTGCAATACTCGTATTAACATAATATATAACATAAGTATATAAAATTCGATATACATTAAATATGAATTTCGTAGTCAAAACTATTGACACAGGAACGTGTCTTGTGCTGATTAAAGGGGAAAAATATGAAATTTAGAGCAGAGTTATAGTTGGTGAGCAAAAATGTACATTTGCTTCATTTTTCACATTTCATTTACTAAACCATGCAAGAAAAGGATTTTTTTAATATAAAATTCAAGTGAAGAACAAATTTACAGTCCATCTGACTGATGTAGATGACTACTGCAGCTTAATGCTGCTGTGTTTCATATGGTGAGATAGAGAACTGAAACCCTTTTACTGGAAACGAGCATTCCATCTCAGTCCTCAGGGTGACAACGCATCTGCATTTGATTCTTAATTGAGGATAAATGTAGAGGTGTATGGGCACAACAGCATCCACTTACTATTAGGTGGATTGTGTGCTCGTTCTTATTTTATAAAAAAATCCTAAGACGCCTTACAGAATCTAATTATATTAACTCTCTATATCAGTCAGACTGGAACATAGCACCTTTTCCTGTGTTCCGGCAAATATTACAATAAAGTCAAATAATATAATACGTTAGTTTTCGGTAATAAAATGTATCGGAATGAAAACATAAATTGTTTTGAGAACTGAAGAGTTCGTCGTTTTTCAATGAAGTTTATAAAGTTAGCCAAGGGTTTTATAGTCCATCGATCTTATAAAGAGCTGTTAATGCAACTAATGACGAATGATAATGATGATCAGTACGTGTCTGAACATCAAACCTCTTTTACATATTTGCCGTATGCACGCCGCCTTTGACAACTTAACTCGTATGTAACCATTTGGGTGGTAAGAAATAAGTCATACGATTCTATGATAAATGTTATACCGATTGTGATTTTTATAAAGGAATACGGGTGACAAAGCGAGCACAAATTCCACCTAATGATGAATGGTTGTTGTGGCCCATAGATACCTACATATTTCCTCGATTAAAAATCAAAATAAAGATGCTTTATCACACCTGATGACTAAAGGTGGCGACTGACATGAGTATTTGCTCGATGTTAGGACTACAAGTTCAATATGCATATCAGTACAGCGAGCCAAGCAGCTCGAAGACGCGCGCCGAGCACCCGAGCGCACGCCACCCGGCGCACTCGTTGCGCTGTTTGTATCGTGGTATTTTTGCGTTTGGTAAAATTCAGTGGAGTCAAGAAAAAATAATTTTTGTTCAATCAATCAATAAATGATAAGAGGCGACAGAGGGAACCAAAACCAGGAGATGTGCAGTAACGTCTTCCCATAACAACTAGAAAACAAAAACGGCCGTTGCCAACCTAAATGCTAAGCGTGGCAACTATGGAAAATATCTATATAATTTATAATATAGGGAAGCCATGTTCAGCAGTGGACTTTAATGGGCTGTAACGGTAACGGACAATAAGATGATTATATCGCCATCAGTTGGACGTCATAAGAACTTTCTACCATCTCCCAGTCGCCACCTACTACCTACGAGATGACATCGGATGATGGATTCTCTTGCGACTTCATGACATGACATTCCAGCCCACTTTACTATATTATGTTTAAAGCGGAGAAACAAGTATACGCCTAATACACTCATATATAACTGAGTTCCATAAGTACCATTACTGTAAACACACCTTCGTTAATACATTTGGCTGGGAAGTTTTTGTGTTTTACTTCTATTTTTACCGTAATTTTGAATATTTGAATGTGATCCGTAAATACGAGTACTATATGAATTCACAATCATATCTATCTTTGTCTTCTTTCTATCGAACAAACACATTAATAAATTCAATATTTTTGTATTTTCTAATTGTGTATTTCTGTCTGATCCATTTTGCTTTATTTGCTTATTTTAACCGTCGAATGTTACAATTAATCGTATTTGAGAGCAAGCTACGTTCTAACTTTGTTAATTTCCTTTCCGTTCTTTTTCCACATAAATTAACAACAACTCAAAGTTCTCTGCGTTCACATGTTTTCATTTTATTTGGCTTTGAATTAAAGTTACTCATGAATGTGGTATTAAAATGGAAAATTAATCATAACATTTCAGCAGTTAATCTTCAAATACTTTTGATGTGAATTACAAACCTGCGTAACGTAGCGAGTAGTAATGAGATTTTTGTAACATATAGGGTTTTTTTGTAAAAAAAATACTAAGCACATTTCCAAACCATGAAATTGGTTTTCTGTCATACCAAAATATAGCTTTATCCATTATTTTAAAGGATTTAGCCGTTTAAGTGATTACGAAAATATTGTTTAGCATAAAATAATTTTTAATTATTACATTAAGCAAAACATAATTTCCACTTTCGTCAAGGATATTACTATCTATTTAATTTAGTGAAATTCCAGACCCATTAACTAAATTTTATACGCAACACGCAAACCATCATGATGTTTTCTTTGTCTTTAGGTCTGATTTTTCAATCATCAGATATAACCCATGTAATATGTATATATAAAAGTTAAATAATTGAGCTTTTATCATACAATTGTATATTTAGAATTGTATGTTTTATTTTATCCTTTAAAAAATTATTCGATAAATGCAAACCGGTCTTTAATGCTCCTTTCAATTCTTAGTTTTAATTGGTATTTTTATGACAAAATAAAAAATAAAAGTTAACTTAAACATATTCACGCATATTACAGAGGGTGCGCTGTCACTTCTATTTAGTATAATGAATTTATCATCAAGCCGATTGCATGAACTTTAATAATCTGAAGGACTATTAAAAAGCTACGTATGTGACAGCACACACATCAAGATGAGTATTGACAATAATGATTTCTTATATTTACGCGAACACTACACATTTAAATAAAACTAGTTTTACGGATTTTATCGCGTATATTAACTTATTTTATATTCCCGTCGTTTCGAGTACTTTACAGCACCCATGGTCACGGCCCCCCGTGACCATGGGTGCTGTATAGTTAAGAGTGTTGTCTCAGTCCCCCGACTGAGATATTTAACGTCCCAATGTCATAGTTAACCACGGTTACCTCCAGATTAAAAATTATTAATTTTTGTTCCGATCTATGCAGTATGAACTTACAGTATCTTGAAGTCTTGCAGTTGTATGCTTGAGTTGGGTTTAATTTATATTATAGGATCCCAAGCAGATGGTAACCTAGCCATCTTCTCTATTGAAATAAGAATGTTTTTGATTTCAATAGCCTCGCGAATCATCCTTGGAAGGAATCGGTGTTCTTTAGCGAGGATTTGTGGTCTATCAAATCTAATGTAGTGACAGGGGCGATCCTGTACATGTTCACAGACTGCAGACTTCCCGGGCGTCGATTCTTCATATCATCTATGTGTTCTTTAACGCGGGTTTTTATTGATCTTTTAGTTTGTCCTATATAAGAGAGACCACATTCACAATCAAGCTGTACACCTCCTGCATCTTGCAGAGGACATTACATAACTGATGGTAAAAACTAATCTTCTTCGGCGGCTTGAAATATGTTTTAATAGAAGTACGCTTCAGGATGTAGTCTTGTCAGTGACACCTCTGACATATGGCAGTACAGCAGGCACTCGCTCGACTGTGGCCGGCTTCACTCGTTCACTGTGACGTAGGCGCGGAACCCGAAGCTTATTGTCGTGCAAAACTTGGACGTGTTGGAGCTCGGCGCCAGGTGTTTACTGTCACAGATCCTCGTGCCTCTGAAACAAAGATTTACCGGTAGCTAACTGTGAAGGATGGTGATGAGAGTCACCGTTTAAATATCTATCTGTATGGGTCTTTTTTCTATACAATAGTGGCTCAAGGTGTTATCAGGATTCCGATTACTAACACATCTAGAAAAGCTAAAGAGTTGTTGCCTCTAACTCCATTGTGAACTGAATTTTAGAATTTATGGAGTTAAGATGGTTAAAAATGCAGTTACTTTATCTAAAGGTAGAAATTGTGAAAGTGTCGTCTACGTACCGCTTGTAGTATCTTGGATTTAGAGAGAAGTAAGTAGGCTTTCTCCTCAAAGTCTTCCATGAATATATCGGCGACAATGCGAGATACAGGTGAGCCCATCGCCACTCCATCTACTTGCTTGTAGGCTCCTCCTTCCACAATAGGTAGCCAGATGTAAGGCAGTGTCTTAGTAATGCTGCATATTCTATGGGCATGTTGTTTCCTCCAGCCTTCTAGTTACAATCGAGATGCAGTCTTCAACGGTAAAGCATGAACAGAGACTGCACATCAAAATGACCATAGTTTCATTGTCTGCCAGATGTAGTCTTTAATCTCGCTGACAAAATGGTAGGAATCCTTTGTGTGTGCTTTTGTATGTCCCCTGAGTGGAGTGAGTATTTTCGCTAAGTTTTGAGGCAATCTGTAAAGTTGGTGAATCGATTTGACGCAGTGGAGGAGCATTGGGCTTGTGTATTTTGGTAACCCTTCCGTGGTTTTAACGTGTACGGCATATTATTATCGATTTTACGTCCAGATTTAATTTTCAGGTGTTTCTTTATGAGATCACTAGTTGTTTTAAGTGTGTTTTTGTTGGGTCGTTTTAACCTTTTTATAAGTGCTTAATCCGACAAAAGTTCTTGTAATTTAAAATTATAATCTGACGTATCCATGACTACCGTGGCATTTCCTTATCTGCGCGGAGTATCGTGAGTTCTGGTTTATTGCGTAGGTTATTCAACGCTTTATATTCGTCCTTAGGTAGATTCGGTTTCAGCGCTGAACTTCGACGTAACATAGACGAAATGTCTTGACGTATCGCTTCAAATCTTCCTTTACATATTGTTTTTAAATAAGTCCTCAACACTGCAGATAATTTCCGCAAACACCGAACACCAACACGAAAACATAATAACACCGAAAATTACCGTACGAGGAAATGGGTGTCGCACACAAGATTGCTACATCCTGAAGCGTGCTTCTATTAAAACATATTTCAAGCCGCCGAAGAAGATTAGTCAGTTTTACCATCAGTTAAGTGTAATGTCCTCTGCATGATGCAGGAGTGTACAAGCTGATTGTGTATTCTTCTATAGGACAAACTAAAAGATCAATAAAACCCACGATAAAGAACACATAGCTGATGTGAAGATCGATACGCCAGGAAGTCTGCAGTCTGTGAACATGTACAGGATCGCCCCGTCACTACATTAGATTTGATAGACCACAAATCCTCGCTAAAGAACACCAATTCCTTCCAAGGATGATTCATGAGGCTATTGAAATCAAAAACATCCTAATTTCAATAGAGAAGATGGCTGGGTGCTACCATCTGCTTGGGATCCTATAATTAATAAAATTAAATCAACCCAACATACAACTGCAAGACTTCGAATGTAACAAGTTCATACTGCATAGATCAGAACAAAATTAATTTTAATCTGGAGTAACCGTGGTTAACTATGACATTGGGACGTCAAATATCTCAGTCCCCGTGACCATGGGTGCTGTAAAGTACTCGAAATGTCGGGAATATAAATAAGTTAATATACGCGATAAAATCCGTAAAACTAGTTTTATTTAAATGAGTATTGACAACTTCTTCCAAGTGTACATGGCCTATTGCCAGTGGATTGATTGGGTTAGGGAGTAGGGCATAATATGAGTGGGTTCTTGCTCTCTTTAGTATAATTCTCTTACAACACCGGCCAGCGGTCCTGCTGGTTGTAGTAGTGATATGGTACAATCCATTATCCTAACATCCATTGGTCATCGTAAAACAACAGAAATGAAACAAGGAGATCAGGCAGCAGCATCTTCTATAACAACTCAAAATAATAAAGAACTGCTGTTGCCTACCGGCCTACTAAGCATAGGCCCTCATACCTAATTTAGAATTCTAATTTAATTCAAACAATTACATTGTGTTAGAACAATTTTCTTAAACCAAAACAAAACGGTTAAAATATTAGACTCGCACTGTTGCTTTTATTCACGAATAAACTACATGCCATGTTGCCCGCATCGTTATTGAAGATTGCATATTATAACATGTGCACAAACAAAATTATTAAAAACGTTTATTATGTAAATTGAGCCATTTGTATACAGTACAAATGAAATAGTCTGGTTTAAAATGATTCTTTGAGAAAACAGTTTCTGTTTTTTCTAATATCTGTTTATCTAAACTAGACTTTAAAGGAACTGAGTTATATAAATGTTACTTCGAATTTAACATAAGGTGCCAAATTTGTGGTATGAACTTCTGTATTTCTTTTATTTAGCTAAAAATGTACATTTAAATGAGTGTTGAAAATTTTGCGTCTTTATTTGCTTAATTTCAAGTTTAGTAATAAATAGAAATAAAATAATAATCTATTTCTATTTATTACTAATAATAATAAATAAGTCATTGTAAAGCGTTACGTCGCGACCCCTGCAGCCCTTTTCAGGCTGCAATTCCTATTGCACCCATGCTAACGAGTTAGGGCGTCCCAGGCGACGCACAGCTGAATGGTGGTGTGGTCACAGCGCGCAAAGCGGCGATGGGGACCGCCATCACGCACAGCCCGACACGGCGGAAGGTGAGACAGAGTAGTTAAGTTGGCATGGAATATTAGAAAACATGAAAGATAAGACGAATGAGTTGATTGAAATAATGAAAGAAAGAAGAATTAGATGTCGTGTGTGTGTGTCAGAGACCAAACGGAAGGGCAGTGGTGCGAGCTCCCTGGTGGGGCGTTAGCTCTATGGTCCGGTCCCAGGAGGCAGGCGCCCGCCGGGAGTGAGGTCTGCTGTCGTCGGTTGGTCGATGTTATGACTGAATATAAGATTGTGAACTCAAGACTACTCTGGTTCGCTTCATTGGGACTGACAAGTTATTCCTTTGGCTGTTTATACTGACACAGTCGTCAGGGCTGAGCTGGGAGGTTTTGGGAGAATGTAAGAAGTTCTAGATTTGGCTAGGCTGAAAGAATTGTTATGTGGTGATTTGAATGGATGGGTTGGTACCGCTCGACCAGGGTACAGTCGGTGCTTGGAAAGTTTGGCGATAAAGAGTTAATGATGCTGTGAAACTTATACTAACGGTATGCTGAGATCTTCTTGTGACAAACACTATGTTTAATCACAAGAAAATCCATATGTTACAGAGAAAGTAAGAATGAGAAAGTATGATCGATTTGTTCCTGTGGATGACCGACTGCGAAAACAATTGATGGATACGCGAGTGTTCAGGGGTGCTGACCACAAAGACGGATCACTATCTAGTGATCATAGATTTAGGGGTTTGTTCGCGGGTTGGCGCTACCGGACGGCGGTAACAGAACCGCAATCGGTCTGTCGCATAAAGTTGGAAGCTTCAGGAAGCAGATACTAGGGACAAATATCATGCGAGGGTAGCCAGCGCAACACCATCGATGGCAAAATGAATGTGTGAGAGAACATGGCAGAACCTTAGGGATGGAATGGTAAGTGCAGCGGAAGTATGTGGAACAATAAAGAGGCAGTGAAAATAAGAAGAGATGCATGGTGGAATGATGAAGTGAAAGAAGCTGAAGAAGAAGAAGAAGCATGGTTAGACTACTTGGCCTCTAGTAATGATAAGGATATGAGAGAGAAGATGAAAGAAAGATATAAGCTGCAGAAAGTTCACAGCATTGATTGAGGAAATGCGTGAAAAGTGTAGAATGGAAGCGGATTAAAGGTTGTCGCACAACTTTGGAGAACTCAAACTCTTCTGGAAAGAGGTTGGAAGGACAGTAAGTGGTGCGACGCCATAGAATGAACAAAGTGTTTTCGAGAACTAATGACGTCCCTCACAGAAAAAATCGGACGTCATGCAGCGATGGAGCAATTTATAGAAATGTGCGTGTATGATCTTAGTGGGGATCCGGGATGACTCAGCCGACTGGTACGCCAGACCTGGACCTCGATGACGCTGAGGTCATCAATATGAAAGAGATTGAACGTGCGATTCGAAGTTTGAAATGTGGTAAGGCTGCGGGACTAGACAGAGTTACTGCTGAAATGATCAAGTATGGTACGGCCTCGCGTCTGGGACAGCTTTCATCTGCTGTGCAATTTGTGCTGGCGGACGGGGACGTCCGGATGATTGGCGATCCGCAGTCATTGTGCCTTTATATAAAGGTAAAGTTCACATTTTGACTGCTGCGGGTGCTATCGGGCGATCAGCCTGACCAGTTTAGCAAGTAAAAGTGATATACTCGAAGGTTTTGACGCGTAGGATGCAAGAGAAATCGGAAGATTTCTATGGAGGCTCAATGCGATTTAGACCTGGAAGAGGATGCACGGATCAAATATTTTCTCTCCGCATGATCACGGAGAAGCTTCTGGCTGCTAACCAGAAGATTTTCTGTGCTTTTGTGGATCTTGAAAGCATTTGATAAGGTTGGAAAAATGTGGAATTGTTGCGGGGTACGGTGGTCAGGATGGTCGATTGCTGAAAAGCTGTGCAGGCACTTCCTGCGACACTCAAAGCCTGTGTGCAGTGGGGCATGACCTATCACCCATGTTTAGCGTCCAAACGGGGTAAAACAGGGTTTGTCATGTCTTCCTGGCTATTCATACTATATCTCGACAGCTGTTTACCAAACTGAAAGATAGCTGTCTGGAATTGTATTGAAGTGCGGTGACTATGGTAAATTGTCTGCTGTATGCTGATGATGCATGCTTATTGCACCATCAAGAGCAGAACTGCAGGCATTAGTCACGCGTATGAAAGAGGAATGTGAAATTAAAGGTCTCGTTTGAATGCCAATAAAACTAAGGTTCTGGTATTTGAAAAGGACGAAGAAAGAAGTGTGATATGGGTAAATCAAGAATGTCTAGAACAGGTAAATGAAATTGTATGAGAGTGCTTTAGCCGGGATGGAAGATGTGATTTAGATGTGAGACAGGCGTTCGCTGCCAGGAACAAAGTCAATGGTGCCTTGACTGCTTTAGTCAAAAGAGCAAGGCAGTAAGTGAAGAGCACGCCTTGCAATACATAACGCAGTGTTGGTACCAACTTTGTTATATAAACGAAAACCGAATAATAATATCTTAGAAGAGCATAAAGCAAGTTGAATGCAATGGAGATGCGATCTCTTCGTAAAATGTGCGGCGTTACATGGCTGACCGAAAGCGAAACGAAGAGATTCGCAATATGGTAGAGTTTGAAGTGACCTTATCACAAAATTGATAAGGGCGTGCTTCGATGGTTTGGGCACGTTGAGCGAATGAGTGAAGACCGAATGGTGAAGAAAATATATAGCGAAAGTTAATATTAAAAGGTGTCGAGGTAGACAGACTAACTTTCGAACCATGTGAGCAAACTGCTCGAAGAGGAGGTCAAAGTACTCGGATACCTAGACGTGCATGCATGAAGAGATTATGAATCTGAAAGAAGCGAAAGGATATGTAAGGATCGTGACACTTGGCGATCTGTTCTCTCTAGCTACCCGTCAGGGATTGCGTGAAAGATAAAGTAGTAAATAATAATAATATACATTTAAAAAATTAGTGAAACAAATATTTGCTTTGGCCAACTGCTACAGTGACTAACAGCAACTATATATAAATAGAAACGAGGCAGCTTACTCCACCTGTATTTGAGCAAGCAAAACATCAATGTAAACCGTATATAAAAATAAGTAATAAGCACGGTAGATTAACAATGGAATAATCATAAATTGAAATTTGACAAACTCTACAAACCGTAAATGTTTTAGTGATGTTAAAAGTATTTTATAAAGTACTATTGATATGATACGGAATCACCATAAATAATATAATATCATTTTAATCACCATAGTCGTAAAAAAAAATGAGTAAGCGCAACTCGTGGGGTCCAGTTCAAATCCTATCTGGGGTTAAAATTATATAAGGCTTTTTTTCTGCCTAAAGGTTCGTCTTCAGTTCAGAACCAATTTATAATCTGTGCAGGACAGTATTATAATGCCCGAGTATGCGCAAGTACAGGTGCACTATCTATTCCCCTCCTCGTAGTCCGATGGTATGGTAATCTGACACGATCGGAGAGAGAGGCAGGACCAACGGCCTTACGTTTTTTACGAGGCACGGGGGTGAAATACTGCCAAATTTATGACACCGGGCTGATACAGAAATTTCTTGACAGAAAAACTCATTAACTGATTTTGGCCCAACCTGGAATTCGAACCCGAGACCTCGCAATCAGCAGTCACGCTTATGACAGCTAGACTAACGAGGCAGTCAGAGGCAATGAAACATTTCATCTCAGCCCTCAGGGTGATTTTATGTGCATACATTACATTGTCAAAATATATTTCGAGAGTAAAGTTAATATATTTATTTCATTAACCTTTTCTCTAAGGAACCCTTTACAATCTAAGTTATAAATTGCCTTTACGGCCCTCTTTGCAACAGCAAATATAGTTTCAATGTGGCAATAGTAAAAATCAGTTTCAAAATTGGTGAGACTTCTATTTCTTACAGCATAATGTGCCAATAAAGCTTGCTTATCCAACTATAGGTCTATCGCCATCACCTCCTTCTCTAAAATAATGGAGTCCATTATCAACCCAGCTCATGCGGTACCTTGAGGATCACCAGCTGATTAGTGACCGCCAGTACGGTTTCCGTCGCGGTCGCTCAGCTGGTGATTTCTAGTACCTAACTCATAAATGGGCGGAGGCAGTAGAGTCAAGGGGCGTTGGCGTTGGTTGACTAGCGAAGACCTTCGATCAGGTTTGGCACAAAGCGCTTCAAGCTTCCCCTATACGCTTCCTACCAGTTTTCTTGCTGATCGCAGCATCAAGGTTGTAGTAGACGGTGCAAGCTTCGATTACAAGCCCATTAACGCTGGTGTTCCACAAGGCTGCGTGCTATCACCAACGCTGTTTCTTCTGCATATCAATAACATGTTGCAAACCGGTAATATTCATTGCTATGCAGATGACAACACTGGTGATGCTCTATACACTGGCCGTGCCTATATTTCTCGGGAAAACGTCGCCGAGTACCGGAACAAACTTGTGTCTAAAGTCGAGACTTTGTTGGACAAAATCTCGGACTGGTGGCGACTAGTCCAGTTCAATCCCCGGAAGATACAAATTTGCGCGTTTACCGCTAAAAAGTAACCCTTCGTCGTATCTCCTCATTTTCAAGGCACTTCCCTTGTTGCCTCAGCCAGTATCGGAATCCTCGGCGTCGACATATCGAGTGACGTGCAGTTTCGTAGTCACTTGAAAGAGGAGGCCAAATTGGCCTCTAAAAAGCGTGCTCAGCAGAGCGGGACAGTATTTCATGCCGGCACACTGCCTGCAACTTTACAAGGCGCAGGTTCGGCCGCACATGGAATACTGTTCCCATCTCTGGGCTGGGGCTCCTCAGGCTCGTCGGCGACTGAACTCTTTCCGATCATCTTGACTCACTGGCACTGCGAAGAGATGTTGCATCTCTTTGCGTATTTTATCGCATTTACCACGGGGAGTGCTCTGAGAAATTGTGCGGACTAATTCCAGCCGCACAATTTCACCATCGCACATCGCGACAAAACTCGCGATACCATGCATACTATCTGGATGACTGGCGGTCCACCACTGTGCGATTTAAAAGAAGTTTTCTTCGTCGCACAACTTCCTTGTGGAATCGACTACCACCAGAGGTTTTTTCGGACCGATACGACTTAGGGACCTTCAAGAAAAGTGCGTACTCCTTTTTAAAAAGCCGGCAACGCATCTGCAATTCCCCTGGTGTTGCAGCTGTTCATGGGCGGCGGTAATCACTTACCATCAGGTAAGCCGTATGCTCGTTTGCCCCCTCTCCTATAAAAAAAACAGCAGCGTAAAAATTGCGAAACCTCTAGTATTACGATCGTCGGTCCGCCTGCCAAGCGTGACGATTAAGCCAAATCCTCCCTGCAACGGAAGAGGCTATTTCCGGCAGTTGACCTTTTTTATCCAACGAAGAGGAACATAAAATAAGATAAGATACATTTATCCTACCTAGAAGGCGTGACGATTACGGCAAATTCATTCGTCACGCCTAGTAGGCGAATTGATGATTCCTAAAACGGAGCAAACCCTTGTGCAGAAATGTACTTTTACGGGCCGATAACAATGCATTTGCATCTCGTGATGCATGACTTCGAATCTCTTGGTATTGTCTTTATCCCAATGTCGATGAAATCGCATCGGATTTTGACCAGATATTTCCATATAATCTCATTGGACGTGGAATCATACAAAGGAACAATAAGTATCAACAATTATAAATACATGGGACCATAACTACTTAATGTGTACGCGGTCACTTCAGGACTTTTGATACTCTTATGTAGTCTGTTACTAGATTTATCTAGTGGACATTTATCTAGTAGCATAATGTCGACCTGATGCACTGACCTCCATATATACTAGTACGCTGGACTGGTTATACCCTACAAAACGTTTGTGCCGATTTGAAGCACCGCCATTGAGTGTACCGGTACCTAAATTTTACATAATTTGCAAATGACCATTTAGTCCAGGAGAACTATTCCACCTCAATTTTTTTATGCGCTTCCCTTCAAATTGTCCTACTAATGATTTAAATGAATGTTGCCATGGGGCAACTCTTGAATATAAAAAAAATATCTGTTATGTATTATTCTTTTAATTATATATTTTCAATGGTCAAAATATCCGAATTTGGAATTTTCAAACATTTAAAATCCATAACTCAAGAACATTATTTTATCGTAAAAAGTCATAGAACCTTTTTTTTTTGTATTTTATTAAAGAATATTAAAAAATTGTCCTGTTTGAAAACAACAATTCCTTGTATTAAAAAAATCGGTTTAAACAATATAGCACCGGTTGCCCCATGCACCATGCATTTACCATATATATCATCAGTAGGACAATTTGAAGAGAATCGCATAAAAAAATTGAGGTGGCATAGTTTTCGGTACTCATGCGCCGATTCCTCCTGGACTAATTGTGTTGCTCAAAACGTTTTTAAGAGCACTTTAGAGTTTAAACGAGAAAAAAGTGTATGTTGTTAGATAATAAAAAGTATTTTTAATAACAATGATAGTGTGCGTGATTTGTAAAACTCGTTACCAGAAGGGAAGTGTGGTAACATTCCGCAAGTAAGATGATTTACAGTTTATATTAAAAAATTAAATCTATTTTTTAATAAAAAAGTTGCTGACAAAACATACTTAACAATTTTTATTAATTTACAGGTTTCAACTGACTCTATACTAAAACTTGTGACTAAAAAGCATAAAACTTGTGAAATGGCATCCGAGGCAAATTAAGCAAAAATCGATAATTTGTAAAAATTCAAGGAAATGAGGTGTAATATATTCGTTAGGTCATTTGGGCTTATTTTTGTATGACAACAAAAAAAAATTGACAAAAATTAATCATTTTAATTCTTTATTAAAGCAAGTTTTCAAAATGACGTCCTCCTATTTCAAAACAAAGACGACAACATTTTAAAAAGTTATGTTTTACTGTCTAAAAAAACGTGAATGAGCTTCTTTAATTTTTCTTGCAGTTATTTCCAGATTTTCTCCCAATTCTTCTTCATTATCTACTTCCCGCGCGAACACCAGCTCCTTGTAAAATCCCCAAATAAAAGGGTTTAGGTCTGTCGAACGTGCAGGCCATTTTATCGGTTTTGTCGAAAAGTTTCATTGAGATGCTGTCTTACTTGTCTTACGTAGTGGCAAGAAGCACCGTCATTTTGAAAAATCATTTGTTGTCGTACCGCAACGTAGACGTCTTCCAACAATTCATAAAGGTGATTTTGTAAAAAATTTAAAAGTCCATCCATTTAACCTGGACGGTAATTCAAAGGGACCAATAAATTCTCCATTTACGCTAAAGTGGTGTTGGAAGTTCGATGCCCTTGCCAGACGTGGGTTTTCGATGGTCCCGCTATGGTAATTGAGGATATTAAAAATTCCAGTCCTTTCGAATCTGGACTCGTCTGTCCGAAGTATTTTTTTTTTAAGAAATTAGGGTCTTCTTCAGATCTTTGTAACATGGTTTCACAAAAAACTACTCTTCTTTGGTAATCAGATTCCTGAAGCTGCTGGACGCGCAGGTTATGTTACGCGTGTTACCCTTCTGCAAAACAAAAAAAAACTTATAATTGTGACAAGTTAAAATCTTAAAACTGATATTACAGCATATTTTAAGGCTTACCTTTATTAAGAAGTCTTAGACCCGAAATTGGTGGAAGTCCAGTTCGTGTAGCTATTCTTCTTGAACTTTTAGACGGGTCTCTTTGGACTTCTTCCATTACTTTGTCAACTTGATCCGGATTCCGGGGTACTGGTTCACAAGATTGATTGCGACCGGAGACACGTCCAGCCATCAGGGTGTTATAGACGTTAATAAAAACCCTATGATCCAGGTAACGCTCCAGTTATTTTCCTCGCCTCTCCGGTGCCTACTCTAAACGAGCAGTTTCAACACGCGCGATGGCAGTAAACGACTAAACTAATGAACTAGACAAGTTAAGGATAAAGGGTTATGAGGGACGGCTTCACTGAGCAGTCTAATTGTTACCTACCCATGAAGGGTCGAAAACCCGTTTAACAATGCTCAAATTATGAGTTATTGTGCTGTACGTGTCTAGCTCGTGTTATTTTACTGGATTTTTGGTGAAAAAATAATAAATTGCATTTTATTACTTTAATTTACATAAGAATGACAAAAATAGGCAAAATTTTTTTTTAAACTTAAATTTTTGTGGATATTTAGCCTATCCACCTTCAAAGGCCGATTACAGCAAATAATAGCCCGTTAAGTACCAATGTTTTTAATGTTTTATATAGCTTAGGGTCTTGCAAAGTTTCTAAAATCAAATAGAATCTATGGAAACTCCTTTTCGTATTTTTAAATTGAGTTTGAAAATTTGAGTCTACCCCTCTAAAAACCAAAATTCTTAATTTCGATACTTTTTTGAGTAACTTGCAGAAATGTTAGGAAGTTTATTATTTTATATGTGAAATTATCATTTAAGACAATCATGTAAAAAGAAAAAAAATCTGAAAAATAACTACTACATAAAAAGATATGAATTTTTGAAGCCCCACCGGCAGAAAGCACTATAAAAAATACAAAAAAATTTATAACTCGAAAACTACAAAAAATCGGATCACATATATGGGGTATTTTCGGATACCCCTAGGTGTGAGGAACTTAAATTTTTCCTTTGGACGTCACTGTTTGGACCACTCTGTATATAATAATCTATGTTTCAGTCGCTAGTAAGCGTTTTAAACATACAAAATATTATTCAAGTAAATTGTTGGGAGTTATATACATCTAAATAAGGCTGTGAAAAATGAACGAAATTATACTTTTTTTCAAAAATTTTTCGAGCTGGGCACCTCTAACAATTGATAATACTTAAAATATATTTAACATTCTTCATTCTCTCATCCAAAGGCAGCTTTTTACCACTATGCTATTACAAATTTAACGAAAAAATAAATCTTCATACAGTTTCACTCCACCCTAGTTACCTAACCAGATACAAAATGTTATATTTTTAAACTGTATTATTAAAGTGATATATATGTATCTTCCTTTAACATAGGAACCCAATTTATCGTCGAATTTGAATTTTACCTTTTTCGATATTCAATCTCATATGTTTGGGACAATTTCACCCAAAATAATGTTATTGTTAATAATCGGCGACCCGAAAGGTTAAGGTATCTTCTCAAATGGCCCATATTCCACCCAATTAATCCCAAAATTTATTGAATTTACTCCCTATTTTCTCAACATAAAAATATCAAATATTTGATAGAATAACAAAAAGACTACAACTAAAAACTAAAATTATTATACGGTCCCACTGTCCGTGGTATATTACCAAAAAGCTGGCTGCGTTTCCTCGCTGAATAGATATTCTTAGCCTTTTTGCGAGAAAAAAACCAGCCCTCTTGCCACCAGCGGCGACGCCAAGTCGCGGATACAGTTCCTTTCTTAACTTCACCGCAGGTGGACCGCACAGACCGATAGTCTCTGCAGCAAATGGTACAAATATGTAGTCATCTTTCAGAGACTCCTATTTGCGCCATTTACTCAATTCAGCCGCCTCTTAACATCTTATACGATATGGTACACCGGAGATGAAAGTTCGCCAAAGTATCTACGCACGTAACATGTGTGATGTACGAGGCTCCGTCTGTTTCCTAAGGGGTATTTATTCAATTTACTTTTAATAATATAAATAAATAATAATTCATTTATGTTTGCTTGTAAATGCTGATCTGCTCGAGTTTGTAATATTAAAACATGCCATATACATTAAATATGAATTTCGTAGTCAAAACTATTGACACAGGAACGTGTCTTGTGCTGAATAAAGGGGAAAAATATGAAATTTAGAGCAGAGTTATAGTTGGTGAGCGAAAATGTAGTTTCCTACATTTGCTTCATTTTTCACATTTCATTTACTAAACCGTACAAGAAAAGGATTTTTTTAATATAAAATTCAAGTGAAGAACAAACTTACAGTCCATCTGACTGATGTAGATGACTACTGCAGCTTAATGCTGCTGTGTTTCGTATGGTGAGTGTAGAGAACCGGAAACCCTTTTACTGAAACGAGGCATTCCATCTCAGTCCTCAGGGGTAACAACGCATCTGCATTTTGATTCTTAATTGAGGATAAATGTAGATGTGTATGGGCCACAGCATCCACTTACTATCAGGTGGATTGTGTGCTCGTTTGTCACTCTTATTTTATAAAAAAAAAGCCCATGGACACCACTAAGACGCCTTACAGAATCTAATTATATTAACTCTCTATATAAGTCAGACTGGAACATAGCAACGCCTTTCCTGTTTCTGTGTTCCGGCAAATATTACAATAAAATTCAAATAATATAATACGTTAGTTTTTCGGTAATAAAATGTATCGGAATGAAAACAAAAATTGTTTTGAGAACTGAAGAGTTCGTTGTTTTTCAGTGACGTTTATAAAGTTAGCCAAGAGGGTTTTATAGTCCATCGATCTTATAAAGAGGGAAACTGTTAATGCAACTAATGACGAATGATAATGATGATCAGTACGTGTCTGAACATCAAACCTCTTTTACATATTTGCCGTATGCGCACGCCGCCTTTGACAACTTAACTCCTATGTAACCATTTGGGCGGTAAGAAATAAGTTCATACGATTCTATGATCAATGTTATACACGATTGTGATTTTTATAAAGGAATACGGGTGACAAGCGAGCACAAATTCCACCTAATGATGAATGGTTGTTGTGGCCCATAGATACCTACATATTTCCTCGATTAAAAATCAAAATAAAGATGCTTTATCACACCTGATGACTAAAGGTGGCGACTGACACGAGTATTTGCTCGATGTTAGCACGTTACAAGTCAATATTCAGCATATCAGTACAACGAGCCAAGCAGCATGACGCGCACCAGCACACGAATGCGGCCGCACCGCTCGTTTCGCTGTTTGTGTCGTGGTATTTTGCGTTTGGTAAAATGCAGTGGAGTCAAAAAAACAATTTTTGTTCAATCAATCAATAAATGATAAGAGGCGACAGAGGAACCAAACCAGGAGATGTGCAGTAACATCTTCCCAATAACAACTAGAAAACAAAAACGGCCGTTGCCAACCAAAATGCTAAGCGTGGCAACTGGAAAATATCCCTATATAATTTATAATATATGGGACCTATGATCAGCAGTGGACTTTTAATAGGCTGTAACGGTAACGGACAATAAGATGATTATATCACCATCAGTTGGACGTCATAAGAACTTTTCACCATCTCCCATAGTCGCATACACCAACTTACGAGATGACATGGAATGATGGATTCTCTTGCGACGTCATGACATGACAATCCAGCCCACTTTACTATATTATGTTTAAAGCGGAGAAACAAGTATACGCCTAATACACTCATATATAACTGAGTTCCATAAGTACCATTACTGTAAACACACCTTTGTTAATACATTTGGCTGGGAAGTTTTTGTGTTTTACTTCTATTTTACTAATTTTGAATATTTGGATGTGATCCGTAAATACTATATGAATTCACAATCATATCTATCTTTATTCTTTCTATCCCAATGAACAAACACATTAATAAATTCAATATTTTTGTATTTTCTAATTGTGTATTTCTGCCTGATCCATTTTGCTTTATTTGCTTATTTTAACCGTCGAATGTTACAATTAATCGTATTTGAGAGAAAGCTACGTTCTAACTTTGTTAATTTTCTTTCCGTTCTTTTTCCACATAAATTAACAACAACTCAAAGTTCTCTGCGTTCACATGTTTTCATTTTGTTTGGCTTTGAATTGAAGTTACTCATGAATGTGGTATTAAGGACGCGTTTGCAAAATTGATAGGTATAGAATCGAACTATTACATTGACACGGGTCACACACACAAGTGTACGCACGGTTAGCTGCGGGTGTGGGAATTGTAATCAAGTAAAAACATTTTGATAATTTAAAAGATTGATTTTTTTTCTCATTTCTTATACTTACAAAAATATATTACAGACGAAATACGAATAGCTGCTCCAGAGACTGCTAGGCACGAGACACTAGAAGCCCACTACTAGCAGGGAGATGGTGGCTGTGGACTTTGGGCTGGTTTTGTTAGTTATGTTAAGACTTTAGCTTCGGACTTGGTGAAGTGACTTGAAGGTATACTTCGGTGACAGCTACTGGAGCTCCTCGACGAGTAGTACTAGGTGTACCGAGTTTGGGCTCGTTTTGTTAGTTACGATGAAACCTAACCTCCGGGCTTGGTGGAGAGACCGTATGGTGTACTTTGGTACGACTATTGCTGGAATTCCTGGACGAGTAGAACTAGGTGTGCCGAGTTCGCCTCGTTTTGTTAGTTATGATGAAACCTAACCTCCGGGCTTGATGGACAGAACTCATGGTGTACTTTGATGACTACTTCTGGAACTCCTGGACGAGTAGAACTAGGTGTGTCTGTCACTCCATCAAGTCCGAGGGTAAGTTCTTATCACTAACAGAGCAAACTCGGCACACCACCTCGTCGAGGAGTTCCAGTAGCTGTCACCGAAGTACACCATTAGGTCTCTCCATCAAGCCCGGAGAACAAGCAGCTGAATAACCTAGTTCGTCCAGGACCAGTAACCGAGTACCATCAGGTCTCATCAAGTCGGCAGTCTCATCATCTAACAAAACAAGCAAACTCGGCACCCTAGTTCTACTCGTCCAGGGTTCCAGTAGTAACCCTGATACATCAGGTCTCTCCATCAAGCCGGAGGTTAGGTATCATAATAACTAACAAAACGAGCCCAAACTCGGCACACCTAGTTCTACTCGTCGAGGGTTCCAGTAGCTGTCACCGAAGTACACATCAGGTCTCTCCATCAAGCCCGGAGGTTAGGTCTAATCATAACTAACAAAACGAGGCCAAACTCGGCACACCTAGTTCTACGTCCAGGAGTTCCAGTAATGGTCACCGAAGTACACCATCAGGTCTCTCCATCAAGCCCGGAGATTAGGTCTAATCATAACTAACAAAACGAGCCCAAACTCGGCACACCTAGTTCTACTCGTCCAGGCAGTTCCAGTAATGGTCACCTAAGTACACCATCAGGTCTCCCATCAAGTCCGGAGTAAAGTCTCATCATAACTAACAAAACGAGCCAAACTCGGCACACCTAGTACTACTCGTCCAGGAGTTCCAGTAGCTGTCACCGAAATACACCATCAGGTCTCTCCATCAAGTCCGGAGGTAAAGTTTCATCACTAAGAGCCCAAACTCGGCCACCTAGTTCTACTCTCGTCCAGGAGTTCCAGTAGCTGTCTCCGAAGAACACCATCAGGTCTCTCCATCAAGTCCGGAGGTAAGGTATCATAATAACTAACAAAACGAGCCCAAACTCAGGCACACCTAGTTCTACTCGTCGAGGAGTTCCAGTAGCTGTCACCGAGTACACCATCAGGTCTCCATCAAGCCCGGAGGTTAGGTCTAATCATAACTAACAAAACGAGCCCAAACTCGGCACACCTAGTTCTACTCGTCCAGGAGTTCCAGTAATGGTCACCTAAGTACACCATCAGGTATCTCCATCAAGTCCGGAGGTAAAGTCTCATCATAACTAACAAAACGAGCCCAAACTCGGCACACCTAGTACTACTCGTCGAGGAGTTCCAGTAGCTGTCACCGAAGTACACCATCAGGTCTCTCCATCAAGCCCGGAGGTTAGGTCTAATCATAACTAACAAAACGAGCCCAAACTCGGCACACCTAGTTCTACTCGTCCAGGAGTTCCAGTAGCTGTCACCGAAGTACACCATCAGGTCTCTCCATCAAGCCCGGAGGTAGTCTCATCATAACTAACAAAACGAGCGCAAACTCGGCACATCTAGTTCTACTTGTCTAGGAGTTCCAGTAGCAGTCACTGATGTACACTTTCAGATCACTCCATAAAATCCAAGACGAATAGGCATTTACATATATATATATTTATATATAAATCCCACTTTCAGCGAAACAAAATATTATAACAAAAATGTGTGATTATAAAAATAATAATATTATTTTGCATTGTCAAGTACCTATGTATCAAATTCGAATATTTTGTGTATGTACAGCGATCTTTTTCAGCTGCTGCAATCAGCCAGGCGACACGTATCCACTCACAACGGCGGCCGAGCGCGGACTGTGGTTTCATGGAAATTTTTGTACAACAAATCAAAACAGGCACTAAAAATAAAATAACCCTTATTGCAATCCATTATGCTTCATCCATATTAGCAAAATATGTGAAAAAATAAGCATCAGTTTTTTTTTTACGACGATTTGTGACATTTTGATAAAAAGTAAACACCAGTATTTTTATTGAATATGTGCCTACTTATAGTATTTTTAGAATCTTATATATGTTGATAATAGAACAAAAATGTACCTAAACATGAGGGTATCGTTAATTTTGTAGAAAATGGCTAGGGAAGATCGTTTTACAATATAAAAACTATTATTTTCAACAAAAAGTCACCATCATTTGAAGATAAGAACCATTCTATACGTGGTATGTTTGATTTTGATTTAGTTTTGTCACAAAATATACCGAAAAACAGCATAATTTCGCCTGATTTGCAAACGCACCCTTAAAATGGAAAATTAATCATAACATTTCAGCAGTTAATCTTCAAATACTTTTATGTGAATTACAAACCTGCGTAACGTAGTGAGTAGTAATGAGATTTTGTAACATATAGGGTTTTTGTAAAAATACTAAGCACATTTCAAACCCATGAAATTGGTTTTCTATCATACCAAATATAGCTTTATCCATTATTTTAAAGGATTTTGCCGTTTAAATGATTACGAAAATATTGTTTGGCATAAAATAATTTTAATTATTACATTAAACAAAACATAATTTCCACTTTCGTCAAGAATATTACTATCTATTAAATTTAGTGAAATTCCAGACCCATTAACTAAATTTTATACGCAACACGCAAACCATCATGAGGTTTTCTTTATCTTTAGTCTGATTTTTCAATCATCAGATTAAAAGTTTTCCATCAACTACATTATTCAAATATAACCCATGTAATATAAAGTCAAAAATTGAGCTTTTATCATACAATTGTATAATTAGATTTGTATGTTTTATTTTATCCTTTAAAAATTATCCGATAAATGCAAATCGGTCTTTAATGCTCTCAATTCTTAGTTTAAATTGGTATGTTTATTAATAAATAAAAATTAAAAGTAAACTTAAGCATATTCACATATCACAGAGGGTGCTGCCACTTCTATTTAGTAATATGAATTTATCATCATGCCGGTTGCATGAAATTTAATAATCTATAGGACTATTAAAAGCTATGAATGTGACCACATCATGATAAAAGTACTCAAAAAATGTCGGGAATATAAAATAAGTTAATATACGCGATAAAATCCGTAAAACTAGTTTATTTAATGAGTATTGACAAGTTCTTCAAGTGTGCATGGCCTATTGCCATGGATTGATTAGGTTAGGAACAGGTAGGGGCATAATATGAGGAAGTGGGTTCTTGCTCTCTTTAGTATAATTCTCTTAACACTATAGCAGTCCTGCTTGATGAAGTAGTGATATGGTACAATCCATTATCCCATAATTATCATCTTTGGGCATCGTAAGAAGCAACAGAAATGAAACAGGAGATCAGGCAACATCTTCCTATAACAACTCAAAATAATAAAAGGAACTGTTGCCTACCGGCCTACTAAGCATAGGCCCTCATACCTAATTTAGAATTCTAATTTAATTCAACATTACATTGTGTTAGACGATTTTCTTAAACCAAAACAAAACGGTGAAAATATTAGACTCGCCCTGTTGCCTTTATTCACGACGAAACTTCATGCTATGTGTGCCCACATCGTTACTAAGAGGGTGCATATTATAATAACATGTGCAAGCAAAATTGTTAAAACGTTTATTATGTAAATTGAACATTTGTATGCAGTACAAATAAAATAGTACTTAGTTTAAAAATGATTCTTTGAAAACAGTTTTTTTTTCTAATATCTGTTTATCTAAACTAGACTTTAAAGGAACTGAGTTATATAAATGTTACTTCAATTTAACATAAGTGCCAAATTTGTGATATGAACTTCTATTTCTTTTATTTCTAAAATGTACATTTAAACGAGTGTTGAAAATTTGTTCGTCTTTATTTGCTTAATTTCAAGTTTAGTAATAAATAGAAATAAAATAATAATATACATTAAAAAAGTTAATGAAACAAATATTTGCTTTGACCAACTGCTACAGTGACTAACAGCAACTATATATAAATAGAAGACGAGGCAGCTTACTCCACCTGTATTTGAGCGAGCAAAACACCAATGTAAACCGTATATAAAAATAAGTAAAAAGCTCGGAACATTAACAATGGAATAATCATAATCTTATAACTTCAGAGGCACTTGAAATTTGACAAACTACAAACCGTAAATGTTTTAGTGATGTTAAAAGTATTTTATAAAGTACTGATAATATATACGGAATCACCATAAATAATATATATCATTTTATCACCATAATAGTAAAAAGTAGTTGGTAGTGCTACACTGTCATGGGTCCTGAGTTCAAATCCTATCTGGGTTATAATTGTAAAAGGCTTTCACAAAGGTTCGTCTTCGGTTCAGAACCAATTTATAATATGTGCAGGACGGTACTATAGTGCCCGTATATGCGCAAGCTACAGGTGCACTATCTATTCCCTTTCTTAGTCCGATGGGATGGTAATCCGACACGATCGGAGAGTGGTAAGCGCAGACCAACGGCTTACGTTTTTACAGGCACAGAGGTGAAATACTGCCAAAGAGAGTCAGTCGTTTTTGTTACTAGAAATTTCTAACGATACCTTAATGGTATTACATAAAAAAAAGTTACCAATTTATTATAATAAATGGCCTATACATTTATGAATATCAAACAGAATCAAAATCTAAAAAATGAGTGGTTTGATATTCCGTGTTCTAATTAATGTAACATATGGGGAAAATACGTATAATGAATCATTTTGCAGTTTCTATTAAAGAAAAATGTATTTTTTTAAGATAACTTTTTATATACATATTATATTTGTATTATTTTGTATTATATATTTATTACTAAAAGGGATACCACTAAGATTTTATCCTATTTCTAAAAGTGTTAGCTTATATCATATATCATGGTTCAAAGACACCGTGGAACGAAACGCTATTTTGTCATTGACTCGTGTTGGTAAAACCGACGGCCATATTATCATAATATAAGCATCATATCTATGTCCGGCGGCGGGTATTATTTTACGGCATTGACATTGTCAGGCTGCTGTTTTTTGTACTTACTTACCATTGGAAGATCAGCATACACTGAAAACACCAAATAATATTTTGATTTCAACGCACTGTGCGAAGACAATAACTAGCTGAGACAGAGGATAGATGTGCCAACTTTTATATTTTGTGGATTTCTCAAGAGGTGGTATTTATCTTATGGAATGCGGAAGAATTCAACTGTACAAAACCTAAATTGATTTAAAGTTTCAAACTTTATGAAATATATCTATTTTTTGTCACCTCGAAGTTCTAGTCCAAAATAATATACTACGGAAACGAAAATCACTAAGTTTCATTTATAATGTATTACATTTTATTTTATTTTACTGAATATTGAGATATGGTACGATTTTTATAAATAAAATAAACGACCACACCTTACATACACACTTAACGATCTATACATGTTTTAGTACTTAATTATTTTAAGTTTGTAAAATACTAATAAATATCCCTTCATATACTAACAAATTATATGTCATCTAATCAATGCAACAAGTGTTGGATTATATTATACAGGTTAGCCAAATATTCACATTATGTATTTAACCAATGACATTCGAAATGAAAACTGACGAGTTTAATTAAAAGTATATGTGAGTGCATAATACAAGTTTACTTTTGCCCTAAAATTTTGGAAAATCTATAATTTATGTTGAATTACCTAAAACATATGACAAACACAATTTTATTAGTATGTTAAAAATAAAGTATTAGTGTTATGTTATTGGTAAAATCTAATTTAATTAATATTAGAGAAATAAAATCACATTAAAATATACACAAATCTATGTTAAAAGTGTCTGTCAGAGTAACTATATCACACAACCGTTACATCCTATAAAAGCCCATTGCTGAACATAGACCTTCCTCAGATTTCAAAGGAGGATATTCTGGCATAGTTGCCATGTTAGTAGACGAGTCGGCAACCACAGTTTTTATTGGTAGTTGTTAATAGGAAGACGCTACAAATTGTATGGATGTGTCATCTCCTTCTGGATTTAATATTATAGATATAGATAATATAAAAAATAAATGGATGTTATTAGGGAATATATTAGTGTTAATATTTAATTAAATACATCTACTATTTATGTTTATTATATTTAAACCCATCAGGAAGCAAGAATTTTGTTTACATTATTTTTATGTTGTTTGTTGATTGTAGGTAATGTACATTCTTCTGAATTTAATATTTACTTTTTATTTTTATTTGCATTCCCAATTTTTCAGTTACATTCTACTTGATGCAGTTTGTTAAACTGCCTAAGAAGAAAGTATTGAAACTGCTCATTCCATTAGAAGATTTGTATTCCATGTGGATCTTCAATTTTAAGAGCTCATTTTAAGAACTCAGCAGAAAGAGATATTTTGCAGTGGATACCATCACACCAGGTACTTACTTACTTTACAGCCTGTAAGTGATCCCTGCTGAAATAGGCTTGCCCGGAGGAGTTGGCATAATCGTTGGTACACAGATTGATGTTTGTAGTATCATACACTGCACTACAAACAATTTGCTATTCACCATCAGGTTATCTTTAACTTTACAGCCTATCAAAAGTTCATTGCTGAATATAGACTCCCCACAGATTGCCTTATAGGGAGATATCGATAACCACAGTTTTTTCTTTAGTTGCTACTTCTTCCTTACCTTACCCCATATATTTGTCTGCCTTGTACTTAATACACAAGTAATATTTTTACCTAATGAAATTAGTGTAAATGTAAAACGTCTAGAACTTGTACTAGTTAAATAATGTTATAATTCTAAATAACTATTTCACTTGTTTACCTTTCTGATTTGATGTATTTTATTTCTTTAATTTTAGTGGAATCTCGTTAGTTTACTAAAAGTATATAAAGGAAACGAGTACATGCTATTTATATATAATTTAAGAGACATTAAGACTGTTTATTAGTACAAAGATTGAAATAAATAAAATATTAATAAATATCATTATTTAGGTGGAAGACACTGTAAAACTATAGTCTGTTCGGTTAGTTGATGAAAAAAACACTTTTCAGGTGGATCATTTAGAATGAGTCTGCAATCTTGTCGGCCGAGAGTCTACAACTGCATGGAGACACAAATGATAACAGGATATGAAATTACAATTCATGAATTTTGAAGACATCGGTAACATCCAACAAACACCCTTATGCCTGTAACTGTAACTCCTGCCATTTCCAGAGCGGCATCAATAATTACTAATATGCAGACCTTTTCATCACAAGGTTTAAATTATTTCTAAAAAATTGTCTAGTAAGATTATTATATACTAGAGAGTAAATGACTGATAATGTTGTTTCTAAATGTTTTCAAAACAATTATAAAAAATTATATTGTAAATGTGCTTTTTTAAAAAAGTCTCGTGGGTTTGCTGATCTTTCCAGGACAGGTTTTTGAACCAGTGGTAAAAGTAAAATGACTTTAATAAGTATTATGTATTGTAATCTATATTAATAAAATGATTCTATCTTTATTCTGTGGCTAGTTATAGCGCTGCTTTACCTGACACTGTATTTTTAAGTTATGTAATCATTTATCTAGATTCTATACCTAAACTACTAAAAGAGAGATTGCTGATTGATAACTCATTTTATGTGCCACTATGCTCGTATTTGTGAATACCACTAAGTGAACCTCAATGATTGAAAATTTATATTGTAGTAATGATGCATATTTATATAGTAATATAAATATGCATCATTACTATAGTAGCTTAATAGTTGCTGCTTGTGGCAACCAAAGCTTGTGGTATTCTATAGGAGATGTTGCTGCTCATCTCCTGGTATCTTTATTTTACCTTGTTACGACTTTTACGACACCATACGGGACGAAACGTGATGGCAGTTGACGGAAGAGCTATACAATATTTAATATTATATATTTAATTTAGGAAGACCTATGTTCAGCAGGAATTGTTGTAATGATGACGAATAATCAATAAAACTTGTAATTATTGTTGCTTACTTGACCTGTTTCTACTATGCCTTTAATATAAAAAAGCGCCTAATTTATAAACGCCGAGCGTTGAATAGATGCTCTAATTTTTCGTCTCTTTCAATTGATAATTTTGTTTTTTTTTTTATAGAATAAGTGTGGACAAACGAGCGCACGGTCCACCTGATGGTAATTAGATGCTGTGGCTCATAGACACTACATTTATCCTCGTTTAAGAATCAAAATGCAGATGCATTGTCACCCCTGAGGACTAAGATGGAGTGCTTCGTTTCAGTAAAAAGGACCTGGTTCTCTACACTCACCATACGAAACACAGGAGCATTAAGTTACTATTTTACGCTGTGAAGTTCAGAGAGCGTGTCCTACCCCGGTCGAGCCGTATCCGTACACAACTAGTTTAAAACTTCTATCATTACAGCCTAAAGGCCTCCCCCAAGGAATTATACAGCACGGTCCTGAGCCACCTGCATCTCCATAGACTTTTGAATATTCTTACCAGGTCGTCACTCCAACTAGAGGGTAGCCGTCCCACACTGAGCTTACCGGTACGAGACTGCTACTGAGAATTTTACATTTTAGCTTTAATTGCAGTTGGATGTAAACATGCTAATCAATGAACACATATTAAAAGAATGTTGCACTGCACTCGCGGCCTGTGATACTTATAATAGACTGCTTTAAGAATATGATGATTTTACAATAATAAACAATAAAATGCAGTGACAATACAGTGTTTTTTATCCTAACACAAATAGTTCAAATGACCTTACATGCTATTTATTTTGGTTAATATCGTAAAAATCGGATATGTTACTATCCAGTCATTTTGGTTTTAATGGTGCTTGAACAAACATGTTATTCAATCAATACAAATTAATAACAATGACCTGACACTGCACCTGGTGGCATGTGTCACTTTTAATACTGCTTTAAGAATGTGATGATTTTACAATAACAAATACAGTGACAATATAGAGTTTTATCCTTACACGACCAGTTCAAAACATCTTACGTGCTATTTATTTTCTCAATCGCTGTAGAGGTAAAATTGCTAAACACCCTTAATAGTTCACTGTTGACGCACATGCACCTAAAATGTGTTACTGGTTGCAAATGATATTAGATAAATAAGTACATGTGTGCTTGTTTCAATATTCATTAACTTTTTTCAGGTGGGTTTTAGAATAAATGTGTATGTCTTGTAGGCTGAAATTTTGCAGAGCTGCTCAAGCAGAGACAAAAGTATATGGATATTGAAGACAACAGTCTTATATCACATAAAATATCCTTATGATTCCTAACAATTTCATAAATGGATGTTATTATCAAGTTATTTTGAAAAATCTTTGAATGATAATGACTGACAATAATAAATACAATTAATACATGTGTTTTGTAATCCTTACAACTAGTTTAAAACATCTCACTTATATTTATCAACATAAATAAACATGATATTACCTAGTCATTTTGCTTTAATGGTGTTTGGGGTATAATAACTAATCAGTTAATATATTTTAAAGCAAAGTTTACACACTGCACCTTTACTAACCAACAAAGATATATCAAAATAAAGTCTTAACACCGCGCCTGTCTGTCTGTTCCACTATTAATAGACTACTTTTGAAATGATTACGTAATAATACAGTAGTATTTTACTTTGTGTTTTTATCTTTTACAACCAGATTAAAACATCTTTCTTACTATATAGCATGTAAAGGTAATTATAAATGAACATATTATCTTTTATTCATTTTGGCTTTAATCATATTTATTTAATTACTGTAATGGTGTTTGCGATGTATATTCACTAATCAATCAATACATGTAAAAATAGCTCCACACCATGTTTCTTGGTCAGTGTACTATTTTTGCCGGAACTACTTAAAGGATTTTCCATCAGTCTAAAAGTACCTATAAATGTTAAATGTACCTGCAACTTTGTTTTATGCTATTAATTATTTAGCTGTCCTATTCTATTCTATATACACTATTCTAACTCACAATACTAATAGAAAACAATTTTAGTTTCAGCTCAGAAGGGCTAGAACCCAGAGCCGTAAAGCCAGATTAAAAAAATAGCGTTTAGTTTTTTTAGGTTATTGTGATATTCATATTTTAATTTCTCTGAATTCCTTTAGATGCGATAAACTAATATTAATTTTGCAATCTATAGATTATAAGGAATAAATCGACATACATTTCATTAGTATCCCTAAAATTTGTGGGCCCATTCTCCATACAAAAGAAATTGTCTCCTTTCTGACACTGGCTGATACTGAAATTTCTTGACAGAAAAACATATTAACTGATTTTGGCCCAACCGGATCAGAACCCAGACCTCGCAATCAGCAGTCACGCTTATGACAGCTAGACTAACGAGGCAGTCAGAGGCAATGAAACATTTAATCTCAGCCCTCAGGGTGATTTTATATGCATACATTACATTGTCAAAATATATTTCGAGAGTAAAGTTAATATATTTATTTCATTAACCTTTTCTCTAAGGAACCCTTTACAATCTAAGTTATAAATTGCCTTTACGGGCAAAACAAAATATAGTTTCAATGTCAGTCGCGTTTTCCAATAGTAAAAATCAGTTTCAAAATTGGTGAGACTTCTAATATTTCTTACAGCATAATATGTGTTGCAGAACTAAGTTTGCTTGCTTATGTAAATATAAGGGAGCCCCATCGGAGCTACGCTTCAATAGTCATTCTCAGAAAAACAGTGAAATCTACAAGTCTGCCAAAATATTTTTTGTTTTCGACTAATAAAACTTCTTTTTCAAATAAAACCGCAACTCAGTGTAAGCAACTGTTTGCAATGCGACTACCTGCCTTAGGGGAGAGTTCAAAGCCGCAACTTTTCACTCATAATTACAACTCTGTTTTTAACATAGATATAGTAAATCTATGGTTTTTAACATCATCTGTGCTCAAAGTCAAAAATAAAGTAATACAAAATTTAAATAAAAAGTTTTCCAATAATGGAGTTGCTTTTCTCCGCCCGAAACACTGTTTTTATTTACGACATACAATAGCCAAAAAATTGGATGCCTTAGCGGTGAATGTACGTACTATATTGCATGCACAGATGATTTTTTTTTAATTTGATTACCAGCCGAATCCAATAACTGTGCAATATGCATTTATAGGGTTTTTTATTTTCACCCACGGGATAAAAACATGGTGAATTTTCTTACGCCGCTACGCCAGAGTATCAAAATACGACTGGGCTAGGACAGCAGTTGTAGAACTAGTAGTTAACAGTGGTAGAGCCATGCGGCAGCCTTTGCTGTTGCACATATGGGCCGGCTCGAACCGGGGTGGTACCACGACCTCAAAGAAGACCAGCGTGAAGTAGAAGCTTTGCTTCTGCATTTCGTCTGGTGAGTGCAGGTGGCTGGAGGCCCAATTCCCTCCCCACCCCCCCACTTAACATGGCCAGCACCCCGGATGACGGAGAACTCGCTGAGCATCCACGCCAAGCTACCCCTACTCATCCTGAGCGTGGGTGCTCAGGCTACCCCGCATTCTGGGGGCGAAATGCCGCTCGAAACTACACCTGCTCGGGGCAAACGGAGCAATAAGTCAAAGGCACCCCGCCACGCTATCCGTGAATTTCTGCAATATCAGTGGACAAATTAGAACACTCCTTTGTGCGCCGGGCTGAAATTTGCGTGTACGTCAGAGAGGACATCTGTTTTTAACGCCTCGGCAGCCTTGAAGGTCGACGACCATTGTTCATGGGCGGCGGTAATCACTTACCATCAGGTAAGCCGTATGCTCGTTTGCCCCCTTTCCTATAAAAAAAAACAGCAGCGTAAAAATTGCGAAACTTCTAGTATTACGATCGTCGGTCCGCCTGCCAAGCGTGACGATTAAGGCAAATCCTCCCTGCAACGGAAGAGGCTTATTTCCGGCAGTGGACCTTTTTTATCCAACGAAGAGGAACATAAAATAAGATAAGATACATTTATCCTACCTAGAAGGCGTGACGATTACGGCAAAGTCGTCACGCCTGGTAGGCGAATTGATGATTCCTAAAACGGAGCAAACCCATGTGCAGAAATGTATTTACGGACCGATAACAATGCATTTTCATTTCGTGATGCATGATTTCGAATCTCTTGGTATTTTCTTTATCCCAATGTCAGACCGCATCGGATTTTGACCAGATTTTTACATATAATCTCATTGGACGTGGAATCATACAAAGGAACAATAAGTATCAACAATTATAAATACATGGGACCATAACTACTTAATGTGTACGCGGTCACTTCAGGACTTTTGATACTCTTATGTAGTCTGTTACTAGATTTTTCTAGTGGCTTCGTTCATGTGTTTTTTTATTATTTATTAAAGAAAATCCTTAAGCCTTATACATTAGCAAAACTGACATTTTCAAAATATTCAAGAATGAGGGTAACGAACGAGCATAATGTCCATCTGATGCACTGACCTCCATATATACTAGTACGCTGGACTGGTTATACCCTACAAAACGTTTGTGCCGATTTGAAGCACCGCCATTAAGTGTACCGGTACCTAAATTTTACATAATTAGCAAATGACCATTTAGTCCAGGAGAACTATTCCGCCTCAATTTTTTTATGCGCTTCCCTTCAAATTGTCCTACTCATGATTTAAATGAATGTTGCCATGGGGCAACTCTTGAATATAAAAAAAATATCTGTTATGTATTATTCTTTTTAATTATATATTTTCAATGGGTCAAAAGTATCCGAATTTGGAATTTTTCAAATATCTAAAAATCCATAACTCCGAAAACATTAATTTTATCGTAAAAAGTCATAGAACCTTTTTTATTTGTATTTTATTAAAGAATATTAAAATTGTCTTGTTTGAAAACAACAATTCCTTGTAATTAAAAAAAATCGATTTAAACAATATAGCACCGAGTTGCCCCATGGCACCATGCATTTACCATATATCATCAGTAGGACAATTTGAAGAGAATCGCATAAAAAAATTGAGGTGGCATAGTTTTCAGTACTCATGCGCCGATTCCTCCTGGACTAATTGTGTTGCTCAAAACGTTTTAAGAGCAATTTTAAAGTTTAAACGAGAAAAGTATGTTGTATAGTACGGTTATGTTTCATGTTAGTAATATAATAAAAAGTATTTTTAATAACAATGATAGTAGCGTGATTAACTGTGCCAGAAGAGAGATTATTCAGTATAAGGCGATTTACAGTTTAAAATAGATTAAATTTTAATATAAACTGTAAATCGCTTTATTTGCGAATGTTACACATTTCCTTCTGGTAACGAGTTTACAAATCACTAACGAAAGTTGACAAAACATACTTAACAATTTTTATTAATTTACAGGTTTCAACTGACTTTATACTAAAACTTGTGACTAAAAAGCATAAAACGTGAATTGGCGTCCGAGGCTCAAAAATCGATAATTGTAAAAATTCAAGGAAATAAGGTGTAATTTATTCGTTAGGTCATTTTGTTTATATTTGTATGATAACAAAAACAATTGTCAAAAATTAATCATTTTAATTATTTATTAAAGCAAGTTTTCAAAATCTCGTCCTCCTATTTCAAAACAAAGACGACAAACTTTAAAAAATTGTTTTACTGTCTGAAAAACGTGAATGAGCTCTTTAATTTTTCTTGCAGTTATTTCCAGATTTTCTCCCAATTCTTCTTCATTATCTACTCATGCGTACACCAGCTCCTTGTAAAATACCCAAATAAAAGGGTTTAGGTCTGTCGAACGTGCAGGCCATTCGATTGGTTTTGTCGAAAAGTTTCGTTGAGATGCTGTATTACTTGTCTTGTGTAGGAAGCACCGTCATTTTGAAAAATCATTTGTTGTCGTACCGCAACGTTGACGTCTTCCAACAATTCATAAAGGTGATTTTGTAAAAAATTTAAAAGTCCATCCATCTAACCTGGACGGTAATTCAAAGGGACCAATAAATTCTCCATTTAGGATCCCATACCACAGGTTTACGCTAAAGTGGTGTTGGAAGTTCGATGCCCTTGCCAGACGTGGGTTTTCGATGGTCCAGCTATGGTAATTGAGGATATTAAAAATTCCAGTCCTTTCGAATCTGGACTCGTCTGTTCGAAGTATTTTTTTTGAAGAAATTAAGGTCTTCTTCAGATCTTTGTAACATGGTTTCACAAAAAACTACTCTTCTTCGGTAATAAGATTCCTGAAGCTGCTGGACGCGTAGGTTATGGTACGCATGTTACCCTTCTGCAAAACAAAAAAAAATCTTAAAACTGGTATTACATCATATTTTAAGGCTCACCTTTATTAAGAAGTCTTAGACCCGAAGTTGGTGGAACTCCAGTTCGTGTAGCTATTCTTCTTGAACTTTTATACGGGTCTCTTTGGACTTCTTCCATGACTTTGTCAACTTGATCCGATCCGGTGGGGTTCGCAAGATTGATTGCGACCGGGGACACGTCCAGCCATCAGGGTGTTATAGACGTTAATAAAAACCCTATGATCCAGGTAACGCTCCAGTCCTTTTCCTCGCCTCTCCGGTGCCTACTCTTGATAAGTGTCACTCATGATACCGCACAAAGACAATTTTCGTGAAGCAAATCAAGAGTCCAAAACATAAGCACAGGCTATCTTGAGGCAAATCTGAGTCCAGTTAACACAGCAAAAGTAGTACAAAGGAACGAAAATAACGTCAAACGCCAATAAACGAGCAGTTTCAACACGCGCGATGGCAGTAAACGACTAAACTAATGAACTAGACAAGTCAAGGATAAAGGGGTATGAGGGACGGCTTCACTGAGCAGTCTAATTGTTACCTACCCATGAAGGGTCGAAAACCCGTTTAACAATGCTCAAATTATGAATTATTGTGCTGTACGTGTCTAGCTCGTGTTATTTTAGTGGACTTTTGGTGAAAAGATAATAAATTACATTTATTACTGTACTGTACTGTTTATACTTTAGTACTGTACTGTACTGTAGTAATTTACATAAGAATGACAAAAATAGGCAAAATATTTTTTTTTAACTTAAATTTTTGTGGATATTTAGCCTATCCACCTTCGAAGGCCGATTACAGCGAATAATAGCCCGTTAAGTACAAATTTTTTTAAATGTTTCGAATAGCTTAGGGACTTGCAAAGTTTATAAAATCAAATAGAATCTATGGAAACTCCTTTTCGTATTTTTAAATTGAGGTTGAAAATTTGAGTCTACCCCCCTAAAAACCAAAATTCTTACTTTCGATACTTTTTTGAGTAACTTGCAGAAATGTTAGGAAGTTTATTATTTTATATGTGAAATTATCATTTAAGACAATCATGTAAAAAGAAAAAAAATCTGAAAAATAACTACTACAAAAAAAGATATGAATTTTTGAAGCCCCACCGGCAGAAAGCACTATAAAAAATACAAAAAAATTTATAACTCGAAAACTACAAAAAATCGGATCACATATATGGGGTATTTTCGGATACCCCTAGGTGTGAGGAACTTAAATTTTTCTTTTGACGTTACTGTTTGGACCATCCTGTATATAATAATCTGTTTCAGTCGCTAGTAAGCGTTTTAAACATACAAAATATTATTCAAGTAAATTGTTGGGAGTTATATACATCTAAATGAGGCTGTAAAAAATGAACGAAATTATACTTTTCTTCAAAAATGTTCGAGCTGGGCACCTCTAACAATTAATAATACTTAAAATATTTTTAACATTCTTCATTCTCTCATCCAAAGGCAGCTTTTTACCACTATGCTATTACAAATTTAACGAAAAAATAAATCTTCATACAGTTTCACTCCACCCTAGTTACCTAACCAGATGGACTCTGGGCAGAATGTGGTCTTGTTATCCCCTGTTCGGGTATTAGGTCTTGATAAAAAAAATCTTTAACTTTTAGTACATAATTTATTTACAAAATGTTATATTTTTTAAACTGTATTATTAAAGTAATATATATGTTCCTTTAACACAGAAACCCAATTTATCGTCGAATTTGAATTTTACCTTTTTCTATATTCAAACTCATATATGTTTGGGACAATTTCACCCAAAATAATGTTATTGTTAAAAATCGACGACCCGAAACGTTAAGGTATCTTCTCAAATGGCCCATATTCCACCCAATTAATCCCAAAATTTATTGAATTTACTACTTTTTTCTCAACATAAATATATCAAATATTTGATAGAGTAACAAAAAGATTACGATTAAAAACTAAAATTATTATACGGTCCCAATGTCTGTGGTATATTACCAAAAAGCTGGCTGCGTTTCCTCGCTTAATAGATATTCTTAGCCTATTTGCGAGAAAAAAACCAGCCCTCTTGTCACCAGCAGCGACGCCAAGTCGCGGATACAGTTCCTTTCTTAACTTCACCGCACGTGGACCGCACGGACCGATTGTCTCTACAGCAAATGGTACAAATACTCCTATTTGCGCCATTTACTCAATTCAGCCGCCTTTTAACACCTTATACGATACAGTACACCGGAGATGAAAGTTCGCCAGTATCTACGCACGTAACATGTGTGATGTTACGAGGGCTCCGCCTGTTTCCTAAGGTAATTTAATCTTCAATTTACTTTATAATAAACATAAATAAATAATAATTTATTTATGTTTGCTTTAAATGTTGATCTGCTCGAGTTTGTAATATTAAAACATGCGATATACACGTTCGATCAAGTGATTCTTCATAATATCCGAACAGTTGGAAGAATGCCCAAAAGGCAATATGACATGTATTGAAAATATTAAATTGACCGGGCTTTAAGAATAATGCCGTGCAACTATTGGGCAGAAAAATAAAAGATCTGTTTCATCATATTCTTTAATGTATAACATATATCATTATTTCTGAGACCTATGATTTTAAACGTTAAATGAACTAAGATGTAAACTAAATTATGATGTTACTTTAAAATAAAATATACGAATGCGCTTCCAAGAGTGAAAACTATGGCATATATCCCCCATAATAAAGGGGTAGGGTAGCTCTGTCGGCTGTCGGACGCTTCGTTTCTTATGTAAAAACAACATATATAACAACATAAACACTCACGCCTGTCACCCAGAGGGGTTGGCAGAGACTATGGACTTCCATTTGGCACGATCCTGACACACCTCTCTCGCCTCCTCCACATCCATACCTACGCATACACGCTCGTCGGTTAAGGGTACTCTTAATTTGGCCCATTTTCAATATATCGCCAATTTGGTCGATAAATTTTCGCCTAGTCCCTTCCTGACTCTGCCATTCACCTCTGCCACATAAATTTGCTTTCCTCATTCATTCTTTCTACATGACCAAACCACCGAAGCATTCCTTTCTTAATCCTGGTCACAACATCATCTTGCAAACCACTCTTTTTTTTATCACAATTTTCACTCTGTCATTCCGATTCAGCCCCTAACATACTCCTTAATGACCGCATTTCTACATCATTTATTCTACTCGTGTTTTCATTCTCCAACAACTTTCACTATATATTTAAAGTAGGGACTAAACAGCATTGTGAATTGCCATACGTGTTTTTGGACACATTCTGACTTTCCACAACAGAATGTAGCCCCATTTACTTTATTTCCTGTGTCACTCGTCGTTCTATATCCTTATCATATCTACCATCCCTGCCAAATACACATCCCACATACACAAACTCATCTACTTGCTCGACCCCCTTCTCGAATTCCCCTTCTATTCTTATTTCACATATCGTTTTACTTTCTTCTCTTTCAAAAACCGGCACCCCTGGAGGGATTGCAGCACCGCCCAAATTTCGACGGAATCAAAGACTTTATCATAGTCCACATACGCAAAGCAAAGTGGTAGATTGTACTCTTCGGTATTCTGTACAATTTGCCGAAGGGTATGTATGTGGTCTATGGTGGTAAAGCCTCTTCGGAAACCGGCTTGTTTGGGAGGCTGTGAAGTCGTGGAGTCTGCGTGCGAGACGATTCGTAATGACTCTCGAAAACAGCACGTAGACGCGGCTTAAAAGGGTAATCGGTCTGTAGGTCTTCAAGAGAGCGTTGTCGCCTTTCTTGAAGGACAAGACCACTGCACATCTGCTCCACCTCTCCGGTGTAGTTCCACCATGAAGGACGGAATTAAAGAGCCTCTGAAGGATTTCAAGTCCCGGTTTTCCACCCGTTTTCAGAAGCTCTGCTGTAATTCCATCCTCGCCCGAGGACTTGCCGTTTTTAAGGTGCTGGAGAGCCATTTTAATCTCGCTCAGATTGACGTCCGGGATATCATCGGAATAGTGTCTCGGATAAGACTTGCTCTTGAAACGTTACTCACACTTGCGTGTGGCTCCAACGATGACGCGTAGGTGTCCCGGAAAAGATGCTGCCACATTCGGTCCTCAGCTCTGACAGTTAGCTCTTCCTGGCAGACAGATCTCTGGTAAAGACTTTGGAGCCCGCTCGATCGCTTCTTCAATACAAGCTGTATTAGTAGCGTTAGTCCATGCATTTGAGATCTGTCTGTTCAGTTGCCTGTATGTTGTCAAATCTACTGAAGATTACATCTTCACTTCCTCAACAGCCATGAGATTAAGTGTGATCGGAGAGTTTTTGTGTTCTTCTGTGACGGGTCTTGCAGAACTTAGCTCCGACCGCATGGACAGTTTCCACAAGCTTGTCATTCATATCGTCCACTTCATTGCAGTCTTGTAGGCACTGAAACCGATTTTGTAACTCGAGCTGAAAGTTTTCGGGACTTTGGATTAGAGCACGAGGGGGACGGAGCGTTGAGTTCATTAGCCATGATCTCTCCAACTTAACATTTAGGTTCAGTATGCCTCTCGTCATTCAGTGATTGCCAGTTTTCACCCTTGCGATCACTGAGACATCACTGAACAGTTGTTGTCTGGTCGTCGTAATGAAGTCAATCTAATTTTTTGTCGAACCGTCGGGGCTCGACCTGGTCCACTTTCTATGGGGCCGCTTCTGGAAAAAAGAATTCATAATAAAGAGTCCCTTTTCTCCATAAAGACGGTCAGCTGGCCCCTTGGGTTTCATTGCACTATCCCAAATTTCCTACTTTCAGCTCACACTCTTCTGTGCTTAGTTTTGCGTTGAAGTCTCCCATTTAAACCGTATTGTGCGTTTTGGAGGAATGCAGGGCTCTAAAGATATCCACCTCCTCATCGGTATGTGCCGAGGTTGGTGCATAAACCTGTATGATCTTCAGCAAATACCGTTTGGTGATTCAGAGTATAAGGTACGCAACCCTCATCGACACACTCCCAATCTTTACAACGTTCTTAACGAGAGACATGTGGACGCTAAATCCGATACCTCCTTGGGACAGATGGTTGCCCTCCCGGTGATAGAACAAGTTGCCGGATTCAAGTATTACCGTGTCCTCCCCCTCTCTTCGGACCTCAGATAATCCTATAATATCCCAGCGCAACTTGTCTATATCTTCTTCCAGCTCCAGGATATTCTCGTCAGCCTTCAGGGTGCGTGCGTTATATGTCGCCAGGTCGACTCGTCTTAGATGGCAACCGAACCTCCACCGGAGATTCTTAGCATGTTCTGCCCCGCCGTTACCATGGTTGCCACCGCAGCCAGGAAAAGCGGAGCCGCCAGGAACTGGGAGCCGTCCTTTTGTAACTCTCGTCATATGATGTATATTGCCATAGTTGCCACGCTTGGCGAGCGGGTTGGCAACCGCAATATTTTTTATTGTGTTTTTGCTGTTATCAGAAAGATGCTGCTGCCCATCTTCTGCCTCAGTTTCCCTCTGTCGCCTCTTAGGACACCCACGGGAAGATATGGGGTAGTGGGTATTCTTACCCGTCACTATACCGGGCACACTATATGTTTTAATGACATACAAATAACCCACTGAGTGCTCTGTGTAGACTGTGTGCCAGCTGATCACCCTTGTACTTCTTAAAAAATATAATCTGTCGATTTCAAATAATCCGTAATTATCAATATTTACCCACATAATCTTTTGTCAATGGGGTAGTGACCTGGTAAGACATGTGCAGGAAGTCTATGGATGCAGGTGGCTTGGGACTGTGCTTTGTGGCAGTCCTTGGGGGTGGCCTATGTTCAGCAGTGGACTTGTAAAAGGCTGTAATGATGATGATAATGATGACACACATAATTTACGACAAAGTTGAGGGCACTGCTAGTTCCTTAACAAATTTTAATAAGCAGTTGTCGTAAATACCTTCTCAAAAGCATTTATATATCAAATGTGAATATTTAATGCATTATGCTGTTATTACAAATACTTAGAGATTTGTAAAGAAAAGTATGTATCATTTGAAATTCGAAAAAAATAACTTTTCTTAACTTCCTTGGTCTATTTAAGCAAGGAGTTGGAAATTAAATAATTGGGTAATTTCATAATATCTCTGAGCCATTCGGTTAAGCTTTCTGGCATACTTAATTACTTTAAAGAAAGATTTATTCAACTGCTCTTAAAGTTTTTTCAATTTTTGTATTCTTAATCATTGTACGTTAGTAATATCTTGGCTTTTCTTAGATCTTTTAGTAGTTATTTTGCAATAATCAATATTGAATAAAATATCCTACTCGCTTCTACTCTACTCGAAAAAATAACAGTTAATAAAATTTAGTAACACAATTAAAATTAAAATTCTCTCAAATACACCTCTAGTGAATACACATTTCAGTCTCTAAATTATTTTTTTGGTTTCATGTTATATGCGTAATATGCCGCATGTATTGTTAGAATATATATATATATATATATATATATATATATATATATATATATATATATATATATTATACGCTATAAACGCTGAGCGACTGGCAAGGAGAAGAGTTTGTATGACCAAAATAATTGTTCTATGGAGAACAATTAAAAAAAAAAGTCAAATTAGAACAAACAAGCGAGTTACAGCGCTACAGTAACTGGATTCTAATTGTGTAAATCAACCCGTTTAATACGTAAAAGCATAACTTCCTCTAGACTTTGAGTGTCTTTGCCTGCCTCCTATATTATCACACAAGCGTTACATCAAGCTTAGGTGGATTGAAAGAGTTGTTTTTCTCCAAAAATTAATCGTGTTTGAAAGCTTAAAGATAAGTTATCGTCATCATTATTAAAGCTCTTCACAAAGCCTCCGTTGAACGTAAACAAACCATCAAGGAATGCCACAAAATTCGGTCCAGAGCCACCTGCATCCATCGACTACCCGCATGACTTGTCACTCAATCTAGGTCGGGGATCGCTCTATGCTCCACTTATCGGTGCGAAGATGCCACTAAAGAATCTTTCTTCCGCATCGGTTGTCGATTCTTCAGGCTATATGTCCAGCCTATCACCACTTCAGCTTCCTAATTCTGTGGGCTATGTCGGTTAACCCTAAAAATTGCAATCACACAAAATACATAAATTACACATTTCCTTTAAAAGCATTCATCACCCATCAATTAATAACGCACGTTCAAAATCGAGTAAACAAGATGCGAAGGGTACAAACTAATTTAACTTCCTGTTGCAAAGTGCCGAGTTTAATAAGCTGTACCGCCAATTCAAGACTGTAAAGGGAATTCGATTATGTTTGTTAATAAATAGTGAAACTCACTTACGTTTGATTAAGATTTAACAAGATCAATAATTAAAACAGTTATTATTAAAAAAAACCTAGTGCGTAAAAAAGTTGACTGAAAAGAAAAAAAAATTATAACCTATGTCACTTCTACAAATAAGACCAATCTAACGACACCCCAAATTGTTAAAATCCATCAAGCATTTTAGGCCACAGAGAGGGCCAAATTATATACATACATACACACACACATACATACATACAAACTTACATACATACAAACAAACATACATACGAACATACATACATACATACGAACATACATACATACATAGATACATATATAAATACATACTTACGTACGTACATACATAATATCACTTGGAAAACGTTACCCTTCTGGGGCAGTCGGGTGAAAATGCTATTTTCATTATATCAAACGTGAACAACAACATCTTAAGGTTCAGAGCTCTTATATTTACGCTAATATTCCACGTTTAATCAAACCTGCAGGTAGTACTGTCGGTCATGTATTATATTACCCTACAATATGCTTGTATGCTGTACAATATAAGTGTACATGTTTGATTTACAATGTTGTCTCTCTCACATAGGACAAAAAATTTACTATAATAAACCGCGTGGAAGAACATATAGTTGAGGTGAAACACCGACGCTCCAGGAGGGCTGTAGTCTGCGAACATGTTCAGGATCGTCTCCGCTATTATATCAGATAAGATAAACCACAAATCCTCGTAAAAGCTAAGCCAAATCCTACAACAGAAAATTTGTGAAGCTACTAAAATAAAAAATAAAAACATGCCTATTTTATTAGAGAAAATGGCTAGGTGCTACCATCTAAAAAGGTTCGAAAGTGGTTTCTTGAGAGGAAATTGACAGCTATTAATTGCGCAAAACCGGGTTGCTCATGCACTGTGAATTGTACGTCGAACGCTTAGCCCTTGAGCTACCACGGATCTTTTAACCTCTGAGGTTATTTGCTTGTACTCTGGATGCGAGATGGTAGACTACGAGTGCAGGGGTGTGCTTTGGAAGAAAACTGTAAATTGATAATAGCAACTAAGTATTCCACTAGGGAAATTAACAAATCAAATAAACATTTATAACATATAGTACTTATATGGTATCGAAAATCAATTATTTTTCCTTTGATTATAACATACGATTTCAAAAATAACGTAAAAAAATCGTTTCTATAAAAAGGTTTCGTTGTGTTTCATAATACTCCGTTTGTTCCGTATTCAATTGTTCAATTTAAAGCACAATGTAAAAATATTTATAAAAATATTCTGTTATATAAATTACCATGCCAAAAGACTTACTAATTAGGGCGCTCATTAATTTCTTTTAATGTTTAATTAACAGAGAACTGATAACGCCAGCCTCTCAACTCCATTTTAAAAATAACATTAATTTTGATTAACATTACGTAATAATTTTGCTTATATACTTTGGTACATTGTTTTACATAAGCTTAAGATCCTTCCCTTTCAAATATACACCTTTAAAATCTTTCTTTTTTGAATTTTCTGACAAGTAGAAATAAAATTAAAAATTTCTGTCCAACTGTTTCACTTACCGCATTTAGTAAACGATGATCTAGTTCCATCAGTCCGTGTGGTGACACCTAAGAATATCCATCTCCGTTTGCTCCGTTGGTATCGACGACTACGTAGCACGTACGTACGTGAGGCAACTATAAAATGTCAGATAAACTATGTTAGACGCAAATCACCAGAGCAACCAGGAGGCATCAAAGTTGCGAGAGCTCACAGTGCAAATGCGGTCTGTCAAAGTAAAACTACCATCATAATCGCTGTTCTAATAAAAAATTCAATCGGTTCATGGGTCATAAAAGTTTTAAATTATATTTGAAAAGTAAAGTTTTATCTGTACGTACAGGCGTCTTTGCTACATTTGGCCATTTTTTTTTTACATGGATCTAACGTTTAAAATATTTTTGCCATCAGGTGTTTGTAGCAATACATCATATCATATACAACTGTAAAACTAATGACAATTAAGTGTTTTTAATTTTTATTAAACGGTTCCAGATATAATTTTTTGTACAAACATTGTCATTGTTCACTCCAAAATTACGATATGAAGTATATCGACAGTGTAACAATGTAAAATTTAAACAGTGTGAATAAAATATATTTCCATGAAACAAATTTTATTTTACCCTTCTGGAATTGCTTTGCTAACTCGATTGAAGCAGTATTTTAGTGTGCTTCAATTACCCTTTCAAAATATGAAGAGCCATGCATCCAACTGTGAGCCTATACAGACAATTATTTTACATTTTTGTTGAAATTGATTTAAAAGGATGAATTAATATTTGCTGATACTGATGATTTAAAAGGATGAATTAATTTTTAATGCTTTCAATTTATTACGTAATTCTAACTCACTATATTGTAATGCAAAAATATATATACCTAAAGACCATTCTAGACTATTTCATATTGTAGATGTTATATAAGTTTAATTGTTGTTTACACTTGATTTTGCAGTTTTTATAGCAATACATTTTTTTATTGGCATAATAACTGCAGACTGCTTTATAATGCTAAAAAGTCATCCCCTATTTTCCCACGCATAAATCTGCATTTTTTTCTCTAATGGTCTAATGTGTATGTGACTACCTTACTTAGACGTGGTCCTTCACTGCTGGCCATATAAGGAAGCTCAAGGTCGCTCAGTGAATTATGGAGAGGGCTATGCTCAGGGTTTCTCTGCGTGATAGACTTAAAATAAGGATATCCGCAGTAGAACCAGAGTAACCGACATAGCTCGACGGATAAGTAGGCTGAAGTGGCAATGAGCCGGCCATATTGCTCGAAGAACGGACAACCGATGGGGAAGAAAGGTTCTCATACCGGTAGATGAAGTGTAGGGCGGCCCCCCACTAGATGGAGTGAGGACCTGGATGGAGTGGTAGATGGAGTGAGGACCTAAAACATGCAAAAGTCGATGTATGGTGGCTCAGGACTGTGCTTTGGCACTCCTTGGGGAGGCCTACGTTCAGCAGTAGACTGTGAAGGGCTGTATGATGATATGTGACTACTCTAAAATATAACCTATTTACTAAAAAACATCAAATTCGGTCTACAATTGACGAAGATATCGCGTAACATACAAACATATTTTTTTACGTTGTGGAACCACGCTGCAGCTATATTATTATGGCTGTATCACGAATTGGTCGGTTCGACCGCGGTAGATTCACTCTCAGCAGTATATGTGAAACAGCAGAACAATGCCGTGTTTCTAATGGTGAATATATTCTAATGGAGAACTGAAGACTCTTTTTATTGAAAACAAAGCATTCCATCTTTGTCCTCAAGGGTAACAACGCATGCGCAGTTTGATTGTTAAAGAGCATTGGTGTATTTGTCTATAGGCCACAGTATCCACTTACCATCAGGTGGACTGTATGCGCATTTGACACCTTTATTCTAAAAATAATAATAACATAAAGTCAATTTGTACAACTCCTTTTTTTGATAACTACCGATCAATTCAATCTTTGTTAGAGAGGAGTCTAGAATGTCTGCATCAGATGTATCCTCCAATATAGATTCGAGGATACATCTTAAGAGATTAGCGAGATAGTTGTGTATATTTTATGAGAAAGAATAACATGCAACACAACTAAGAGCCGTGGAAGCTCGTAACCGACGGATTCAACTCGGCTGGGCAGCGTTCGGGAAATTACGGCACATCTTCTCGTCAGGTATACCTCAAAACTTGAAAACCAGACTGTACAACCAGTGCGTGTTGCCAGTGATGACCTATGGAGCTGAGACGTGGTCCTTCACTGCTGGCCGTATGAGGAAGCTCAATGTCGCTCAGCGAGCTATGGAGAGACTTAAAATATACATAAAAAAATATTATAAATTATTATATATAAGCAGTGTAAAGACGGCTTAAGGGAAACCACTACCCCATAATATCTCTTGCCTGTCATAAGATGCGGTAGAGGGAAATGGACCAAGGGATAGGCAGCAGCATCTACAACTCAAATTTCGTTATAGGGAGGATTTGCCTTAATCGACATCCCCTTAATCCCATCCCCTGTGGACTTCTCAGAACTGATAAAGAAGAAGAAGACCACTCGCCTGTTATGACATCAACGGAATGAAATGAAGACATGGAATCTCTTATGCCGGCATCACACAACACAAATGACATCCATTTCTATTATAATTTTTTCATTACAGCCTATCAAAAATCCATAGACCTCAAAGGATTATGAGCTCAAAGGATATTGAGTTGATAAAAGGAAGATGCTGCAACTCATCTTGTTTCATTTCCCTCTCTCGCCTCTTCCGTCACCAACGGCGTGACATGGGGTAGTGGATTATAAGCATATAACATTAAGCTGTTCTAATTCTAATTTTTAAAAAAGTTTTCTCAAAATAGGAATTTCCCCTGTTTTGTTAATGATTTTTACATACGTAATTTGTATGTACATAAGGAATAATTATTTTCAGGCCATACAAATACTAGTTTCGTGCAGGATTCGAACTCGCTGCTCCCAGCGCCGCAACTAAACGTTTCGCCAGTGTGCTACTGAGCCATCATTTTTTTTACATCAGAAAATAGAGGTTTTAAGGACTTTGTTTCATACTAGCTGTGTTCAAAAAGTATGTATGTATATTATATAGAAACACCCGCCTATTCTAATGCAATGTTATGTCAACATTTCAAAGCATCCGTGTAAAGATTTTAGAATTTGAACAAATGAGTATTTTATGTTTTTGTAGAAATATGAACAGAAAACAAAATTTAAAAGGATTGCCCTCGAGCAATATTTAAAAAAAAATCACTACGAAATATAACGTAATAGTAAAAATATTTTTCATTTTTCATTTACCTGTCTGGTGGCAATACCGAGGGACATGAGGAACATGATAGATGCGTTTTGGTAACATTTATATTTCCATCTTTTAGGAGAAATATTGAAATTTGACGAACGAAAAACTATTTAAGGAATTAACCGATACCGAACATTGAAACGCAGGTTTATCAAAATTGCTTCGGAAAATTACTGCAAGCACTGTTATTAAGGTATTTTATAGATATGGGTGACAAACGAGCACGCAGTCCACCTGAATGGTAAATGCACGCTGTTGCCCATACACATCATCAGCTATCTTCAATTAAGAATCAAACGCAGATGCGTTGTCACCACTGAGGACCAAATGAAATGCATCATCACTAGCAAAAAGGGATCCGGTTCTCTAGAGCGTAGTCTTTCTCCGGTCGAGCCGCCTAATTTGTACGCCACAGCGTCACTCTACCTACGTCCTACGTCACTCTACTATATAACGTACTACTACATAAATACGTTTTTTTTTCTTTTCGTCGGCTAAGACTCCATTAAACTTATATTTTAATGAAGATTTAAACTTCCATTTAAGCCATAACACATATTATATCTTTCAACGGGATTTTCTTTAAATGTTTCAGTATTTTATTAAATGTATTAATGATACATTTGATATATCCCAGAAATTAAAAAAGTTTGTCTATAGAAGATCGTATAAAATAAAAAGGGTAAAGTAATACAAGGATAATAATAGCTGGGAATGCGGTTATTGCTATCAATCTTTTTATAATATGAAATGTATGTGATAAGTAATTTTAGAACACAGATTACATATTAATAAACTGTTAGCATAACGTTTTTTCCAAGACAAAGGTATTTTACGAACCACTGTTAAATAAATCTTAAAACAACTTTCAGTATGTATTATTTTTATTTTATACTTTATAGTGAATATTTTTTCTATTTCTATTTCTAATCAGTTTTGTTTTTCCTTTCTTCCAAAAACAGAATGACTAACCACCTTAGCTGACATATGGTTCATAGCTCACCCACTATGTGTCTTGGGTTCGACTGTTCAAAGCTATCTTAACATATTTTTTATTTTAAAAACGCGACCTTCGATATGGAAATTCTTCAGTGTTTTACACATGGACTAACATCCAGAAAACATCGTGAAGAAACCTGCATGTTTTAGGAAAAATATTTCGAGGACATGGGTATGTCAGCATGCAATGGAACCATGTCCCGGATTAATTGCTACATAATTCTTCAGAAATGATAGGCTTGTGCCCAGCAGCGGGACATATATAGGCTATTACTAAACTTTCTGTTTATATCGCGTATTCGCACAATAACAGAAAGAGTAACTTGTTGTCGCTTTCCTATATGTGATAAAATGATTGATGATTGCCTGATAGACTGACACACGGTATTTAAAATATATTTTACTACTTATTAAGGTCAATTCAATTCAATGCATATATAACAAATACTTTAAGACACGCAGCCACCTTATGACGAACTAGCATTTTACCCGCAGCTTTGCTCGCGTGAACTTGAATTTAGAAACATCATTAAATGCTAATCCGTGCCAAATTTAGCAAAATTCGATTACTTTTAGAGTCACCTCGGTGTCTGTGTCTCTATGTCTGCCAAAGATTTTTTGAATTTAAAAGACTATTAGACGTAGATGATTTGTATTTGGCACAGATATAATATTACAGGAACACGTGCATATATTTATTATATCTAGAAACACCTACTATTTTTATATCGGGTGTGTCTCCGATGTATCCATAAGAAAGGTAAATTGTCTTGAATCAAAATATATTATTAATATTTTATTTTACTTATATTCATTCATAATTAAAGTCAATTTAGTTTTAACAAAATAATGATGTATTTCATGGTCTTCTATCAATTTATGGTATAATGTTTATTTGAAATATTTTATTCATATCATTGGTCCTATGTAATATAGATTAGTACCATAAAATAGATGTAGATATTTTTTACGTTCGAGTAGACTTCAAAATTAAATGCAGTTCAATATAATGTACATACTACACATGAATAAAACTAATGTCACGGATTTTATCACGTTTAATTTTAACTTTTACGAGGGGGTTTTACGCATCTTTGGATGAAAGTTCCATAAAACCCGCGTAAAGGAACATATCGTTAATGTGAAGCATCCTCCAAATCTAAAGTATGTCATGTCATATGTCAGTGATAGTATGTTTAGTATCGTCCCAACCTTTATGTCGGATCTGATAGACAACAAATCTTTTGCATTAGAACACCGATTCCTATCAATGATGATTCGCGAGGCTATTGAAATTCAAAACATCCTAATTTTTATAGGGAAGATGGCTGAGTGCTACCATCTGCTAAGGACCCCATAATTATTATAATTAAATTCAAACCCACATACTACTGCAGTAATTTTACCAACTTTAATACTACTGCATCTATTCTATTATATTCTTACTATGACATCAGGTGTCAAACCTCAGTCCTCCTGTCACCATGGGTGCTGTAAGTGCCCAAACATCGGAAATTAAAAGTTAAAATTAAACGCAAAATAATCCTTAAACTTTGTTTTTCCTTATAAATTTTATTCACAGTGAACGTAAGCACTAAACCATGAACGGGAGTAGAAATATGTTCGCTTTTGTTGTGGCGGTGAGAGAATCTGCCACCCCATACCGTCCCATCGTAAGAGGCGACATAGGAAATAACAGGAGATGTAAGGCATAATATCATCCTGACAACAGCAAAATAATAATAGCTGCGGTGGTCAACTACTACCAAGGTGGCAAACTATAGCAAATATGCAGCCACTTGACAATTTATGAGAGGCCTATGTTAAGTTCAGTGGACTTTGATAGGCTGACGATAATGAGTTCTACTCATCTTTGCTACTTTAAAATTTACGGTAGATAAACAAAAAGGACATACCCTAAAATATGAATGAAATAAAACTGCATATATTGCCCCATGAAAAGTGAAAGTAGCAGCTTATATACATGTTACATCAATCAACAGATTCATCCTCGAGGGAATCGTACACGTTTTATTCCCCGTGCCATGATGAAATCTCATGGCGAACTACACGGCCTCGTATTTGTTTAAATACAATTCATAAAACTGAAACTAAGCTTTTGCATGATTGTTGACCACATCTAGCCACTAGTAATTATACATCCAACGATGCCAAGAACGAATTTTCAATTATTTACATCGTATATTCAGTAGCATTCTATTATTTAATTTTATCATGACTAACCATTTTAGTTTATTTAGAAGTAAGTAGATGGCGCTATTGTTAGACGAAATAATGAAAGCCAAAACTATACTATCTAGTAGATAATATCAGCGATAGAAGGAACAATATAAAATCTCTTAGTGTTTATATGTTTATTAAAATACTCTAAGAAAACCTTATCAATTTTCATATTTTTGATATACGTCATTTTATCTATTGAAATTATTACACTTTTAAAATTAAATAACAAAATATTAAAAACTAAACGTTAGAATTTTTTAAATAACAAAAATCTAATTATTTAAATTTTTTGTAAGTTATTTATATTATTTAATTTATAACTATGTAGCTGAAGGCAAAATATACTACTTTTTCCATTTGATGACAGATGGCGCTGTTTTGATAATAAATCAGTGTAGTTTCAAATTATTTTACCGGCATAACTATATTTTAATCTTTATTTATAAATATGGTATTTATTTGAAAAACACTGCTGTTTTTCAAATAAATACCAAATAATTTTCAAATAAGAACCAAAGAAACATGGTGTTTCAGCATGATGGAGCTCCGCACATTTTGCTCGTAACGTAAGAAAACATCTTAACGTTCGCTTCCGCGAGGATGATCGGTCGCGGCGGACCGGTGCTATGGCCTGCCTGTTCTCCGGACCTCACACCTGGATTTCTTTTCAGGTTATGTGAAGGATGAGTGTATTTCTCCGATTGCCCAACGGTTGCCGAGATGGAACAGCGTGTTAGATCGGTTTTCGCATCAATAACACCGACGATGCAGAAAATGCCACATGTCATATCCTGACGAGCGAGGTTGTGTATTGAGCAAGGGAGCACACTTTGAGCCGTTTCTGTAAATTTGACGTGTTTTATGAAAAGTAAGTGTTCGTTTAGGTTGTTTCGTTAGGTTATCTCTTTAAAATTTTGTCGTTTCATGAATTAGGTAGAAATGTAGGTACATTCTGCGTAGTTTAATTTTAATTTTACTGAAATAGGGTTTGCACATCAGTGAAAATAATAATATTTTTTATTTTTATGTTTTTTTTTTTATGTTATCAACGTTACTATGGTTCTTAAATATTGTAAATGGACTCGTTATAAGGCCCATTTAACCTCCTTTCCAGCTTTAGCGTAGTTTTATAACTGTAATATATATATATATTTATATATATATATATATATATATATATATATATATATATATATATATATATATATATATATGTCTATATATATGGCAAAATCGCTGGGGACCTTAGCACTATGATGCTCAATGACCTAAATAGTACTTCTCAATGATTAGGTCTGAAGACGAGTATGTTTACCTAGGACAAGTTGTCAGGAGGATTTGAGGTCAATCGACGTTTCAATTCGACAGCGCGGCGTTCGGGAGATTACGACAAATTATCTCGTAAAAATAAACATTATTGATTATTTTTTGTTTTCAGTCCAGTTAGTCTAGTTAAGTTATATTATCACTTGCTTGGTCTTATCACAGCTTGCTTTACGATGCCTTTGTTCTGCAAATACCACGAAACCAGGTTTTCATTGAATAGTTTTGTAGCAATCCATTCCCAGAGAAATTTTAATACACGTATTGTTTAATTGTTCTTCATGTACAATTAAACAATACCTACTCTTTGAAGAATTTTTAAAGCAGGTAAAGTCCACCGCGCTGCTTCAATGCGGTGTGGGTTTTGAAATCCTTTGAAATGTTTTTAGGTTTCCCGCGATAGATTTTTACACCATAACCATAAATCAGTACATAAAAGTTTTGATCATTTCATCTCCTATCTTATTAAAATCATTAAATTTTTAAAATATTTCAGCAAAATTTAAATATTTTGCTTAAATATTTTTACTAAAATATCTACCACGATGCATTTTGTTACAAATTTAACATCAGTTTGTAATAATCGAAACCTTCAATTAATTATGTACTTAATACTGAAAATCATATAAGCAAATATGATGTGAAAAGTTTATAAAAGGATATCATGTAAAATGTATGATGGGGTTGGAGTTAAAGACTGATAATTCTGTACAAATATTTTATATAATAATTTATGTAATGAATATTATCACATTTCAAGGGTGACCGGAATCGTTCTGAAATAATTTGAGATCTTCGTTCAAACCAAATAAAAGTTCATTTATGTATAAACCCTTTTATTATTCACTAATTATAATATAATATTTTATTATCATTGGGTTCTTATACTAGTTTTCAATAATATCCTAATTTCTGAGCCTCTGTAGCTAGTCCTAATATCATTTGCGTAACTTCATCCCTTGCTCATATATTCTGGATGGAGGCAAGGAAGGAGTTGCCACACAACTCGTACGTGTACACTAGAGGAGGCTAATGTGTAACGGACCCAGTCCATACTACCGCCTGAAGCTTTGTCTGTGAAAAATATGAGCAATGAGAGAACAGTTTATGAACCGCCGTATGGTGGTGGGTCAAGAAAAATAATTCATATAGGAAAAAAAGATCTTGTACACCATTAGATAGAGGTATAACTGTCTCCCTTTACACCAGGCGTACAATTACCAGACTGGCGGGCAGCAGTTTCAGATAAACCGCCTGCCAAGTGTGACGACTAAGGCAAATCCTCCTTGAAACGAGAAAGGCCCATGTCGAGCTGTTGAATCAACCAATGAGTAAAGAATGAAGGAAATAAGAAAATTTGTGGTAGAACAAGGCCAGGTCGGGCCTTGAATTCCAAAGAATGCGTGCAACACTTTATGAATGTAAAACTTACTCGATTACCGACATATAAATTCAAACAGTGCAGTGCGATACATTTCAATTATATTTAAATATATATATATATATATATATATATATATATATATATATATATATATACATAAAAATAGTGTTTTGGAAAGAAAAGTCTGGTACAGAAATGGGGGACTAATAATCTTCACTTCACCATATTTGTTAGCCAGGACTGGTAAGAGTTTTGTTATACAGTGTCATTTATTAACTGGTAACATTGGCTGTTCCACTTGCAAGTAGATAGTATAGTTATTAAGGCGAGCATTTTTGGCTCTAACGGCGAGTAGTGGCATGCCATGCATTGTTACTGCAAGGTGTGCTCTATAGACAATCAATCATTGGTTGTCTGATTGACAATGCCATGCAAACAAGCGTCATCAGGTTTTGAATAAAAAGTATTTCGTTCTTACACAATATTTCAGCAGCGGTACTGGGACCTTCATATCTTTCTTCTTTGCTGACTTCATATCCATAATCAAGAGAAGTTTTACCTACTTGAATCTGTAAAAAAAAATTAAAATTTTAATTTCATCGTCCTGACCGATTTTGGTCATGGTGGATACTAGAAGTTGCACAGAATAGGACTATAGCACACAGTGCGCACAAGAAACCATGTGCACTCTCTATTCTCTCAATCTCCTTATCCAATGGAACGGCAAACCAACGTAGAAAGTGATCAGGAGCAGGACCAACGGCTATATGCTTTCCTAAAACATAACTTCCTGAAACCGGAATGCTACAAAGTTACTACTTGATAAAAAAACTCAAAGTGATACTACTACTACAGTAATTTTAACAGTTGCTTGATACGACTAGGTATCTTCAAGGAAAGAGCCTACTCCTTTCTAAATGCGCTGAATACGAACAAGAAAATAGCAGAATAAAGATGCTGTCTTTCATTTAATGAAAGATGCGAATCGAGACCCTTTTTACTGGCAACGAGGCAATCCATCAAATCCTCCAGGGCGATGTCGCATCTGAATTTCATTCTCAATTAAATTCACGTAAACGACCAATAACTGCGTAAATTTTACATGAGAGCTTTCCCTATGGAATGTGATTTACTTTTAATAATAAAATTTTGTATGATATGTGGTTACTGTAATCATATACACATGCAGTCACATTCTGAAAGACGATCAAGATGGAATGCCTCAGAGACTGTAATTATACTGTTTTTAACAGGTGTTTTTTGAGAGTTTATCACGTTGTCACGTCGCTTTATCTCAACTTTGAACGTGTCTTTGTCAGAAAAAATGTCTCAATAAATTTATTGCAATGGAAGCATCGCACAAAAAACAGAGGCGTTGGACTATTTTATCTAACCATACTAGAACTTTCGCATCGCCTTTATCTGCCCGACCCGCCCGCCAGCACGATAAGTTCATGAAAATAAAAGGGATACATGTAATATCAAAGGCAAAGGACAATAAAAAGATGGAAATCTTTTATACTTTATAATACTCACGATTATATATAACTGGAATTAAAATTTAACTCTGCAAGCAGATGGGATGATTGATGAACCATCTTATACCTTTTCTGCACCCAAATTGGGTGCTTACACTACTGTGCCTAAAAGGTATAGAAAATGTCCTTAAAAGTGACAACATCGCGCTTGCAGCAGTTGGCTGCGAAGTGTCCATGGGCTGCAGAGGCCACTAACCATTTCTCTAAGATCGTTGGTCATTTGTTTATAAAATAAATTAAATCAAATGGAAGACGGTGATAGTTTATGTGAGTATTTTTATCAAATGAAAGCCATGACATCTTTTGATTTTTCCGTAATCACTTTCCATCATAGTAGACACTAACTAGTCCACTGCAGAACATAAGCGTTCCTGGAGGAATATCATAAAATATGGTACAGGCCACTTGCGTGTCTTGCCTTTCTACATGCCTTACCAGGTCAGTGAACATACTTTCAATAAATGGGTAACGGCACTTAACGTGCGAGTTTAGAGACCGCCTGTACTCTTATCTAGTGCCCAGGTGCAAGCTATACCTCGAAAACTTTTCTACCCCATCGATGTGATCCATAAGCTTTGTAACAGGTACTTCTTTATGGTCTAACTAAATTCAATTTATGTTAAAATTATAAAAATTATGTTATATTATATACCCTATGTCACTTCTACTACATTAAATCTATAACACCCTATGTTAAAATCCATCAAGCCATTTAGGCTACAAGTTTCAAAGAAATAGAATACATACATTCGAAATACATTATCATACCACTGGAGCAGTTGGGTAAAAAATAAGACTTACCAAATTGTCGTAATATCAATATGTTCGGTCTGAATATGGGACTAACAACATCGCCGCATTAAATGGAAACTAATATAGGCCAGTAAGTTGCTTATACTCAATGTATGACGATAAAGTACGGGTCTCTATTTCAGAAAATGGTTGCGATCCGGCATGTATAGTCACAATATTATTCGATGACGAATATTCTGGAAAAAATAATTTTAGATAACAAGGTTTGATAAAACTTTTACGTAACATTATTTTTTATTATAATGACGGCGTGGCGTCTAAATTACTTGTATCTAAAGATTTCGAGTAATGCTTATTAATTAATATACTATAAGTTTGCACTAATGGCGCTACCCCGCCGTCTAGCGGAATCGAGATCAATAATATCGCTTTATCGGAAACCGCAGTTTGGCAAATTACTCGAATACTGAATAATGGAATTTGATTTCGTTTGTTAACCCATACCCTAATAAGGCTACATGATAATTATTAATTTTCAGGATTGACTCATATTTTGCATGCATTGCCTTCAACAACTACGTTTAACCTACCTTCGATGTTCATAAAATTTTTAAATCAATAAGAACAACGTTACTTTCGGAAATATTAAGGTCTACATACCCATAAAAACACAAACTCGAATCCATATCTTCCTACTTATTAACTTCAACATTTTCTCGGACCCCAAAAATACAGGATTATTCTAGTTTGGGGTCAACGAAAAAATATTTGTATATCTTTTCTTGAACATTGTTTATCTCACTGTTCTTGGATACTCTTATTAAATCTATATGTCAATAAAATTAATTTATTAATTTATTTAGCATTCATTTATACAGCCTATCAAGTACACTGTAATATCTTTCCATAGAATTGCCTATATAGAGCTAATTTCTGGATCACGTCACGCTTAGCAGGCGGGTTATCAACTGCAGTTTTTTATTGTTTGGTATTGATATCAAGAAGATGTCTCTGCCTTCATAAGCACCCGCGAGATGATATGGGGTATTGGATTCTGAGTGGAGAATGTAAGAAACCACTTCTCAATTCCTAAAAGTCTACTGCTGGAATCCGCTGATAGATTCTTTGTCGTAATTAATTAATAATTATGTTTGAGAGGCAGATTTTCGACCATTTTCGTTTACACTACTTCCCGTGTCGGTATTTACATCGGATATGAATACAGAAGAAGAACTTATACCATTATTTATCGGAGCCATGAATTTTCCGTTTCATGGCCTTTGCTAACCATGGATAAGTTTTCCACATTTCATGGCCTTTAGGCCTAATTCAAACATCACGTTAATGAGATGATGGGGTATGGATTCTTATATATCTCAACTTTATAGGAGAATGAACATATTATATACCAAATAATAGTATTTACATTTAAATTAGACTTACGTCCCCAATTATATTTCCAGTTTCTGTTCGGGTCTGCAAAAACATCCTGCCAAATCCCGACACAGTTTTCCTCAAAACGATCCTAAAATGAGAAAAGTATTTTGTAAATTACAAAATTATTATGATAGTCCACTAATACGTCATATAATATGATTACCCTAGATTATTATGAGTGATTACAATAAATACGTCAAACTTAAACCCCATATACTAAATTTAAAGATATTCCTTTTTATTGCAATAAAGATTGTCATTAGCGATCGTGTTAGGAAGCATTTTATAAACTGAGGCAAGCATCATTTAAATTATTTGTGAAAAAATAGGCATTAGAATGGAGTAGTCTTATTACGCAATAACACAATTTAGAGCTAGACCACACGATACTTTGGCAGTGCGTTGCGACGCCTAAGTGGTAACGTTGTGTCAAATCTTAATGAGATGCCACACGGTGAGTTTCAATGTCGCTGTATGAGACAAGGGAAGCAGAGAGACGAAGCGGGGAGCGATGATGTGATGCGTTGCTGGAGCGGCAATGCGCAAACGTTTGTCAACAGCGTCGCTGCGTTTTTTTAAATATTATTTTAAAAAAATATAGGTAATGCTATTAACATTACTAATTTTCCTTTTAGCCACTCCTGGTTAACTTTAAATGCTTGTGTTAGGTGTGGTTTACGACAGTAGTCTGATTCGAACCCACAACCTTTTGACTTCGCGGTTCGCACCTGTCTGAAACTGTCTTCGCGTTGCGTCATCGTAATGATTGACGTTTGTGACACCCGCGGTACGGTTTCTTTACTAATGTGCCCGTGTGGCCTTATGGCTCTCAATGCGTCAAAATCATAGCACTGCGACGACGCAGTGCATCAACAACGCCCTGTTGTTTCTTCACTCGTATCTATTTTAAATGTCATAAAATTATAAATATATAAGTATAATAAAATACAAAGATGCTGTGGTTCATAAACCCTACCACATTGTAACCCTAGCCCTGCGTTTCTTCGCCCTATTTTATTGTGATTTATTTGTCAAACTAATTTCATTTTGGACTGACTCTTGGGTAGTGAATGTTGGAGATTCTATGCAATTATTCGTGCACAAAGAAGAACTTAAATCTGACTCACATTCAGATGCATTAATTGTATAAATAGGCGAATGAAAGTCTTGCACAATGAAATTGGTGAAGGTTAAGTAAACGTCAGAGATACAGCCATTTCAATGCGTCGTTTTTTAGCTATTGGACGCTCATCAGTTTTATTATCTCCATCGGCATCAGCGTAAGCATCAAAGTGACCATTAGAAAGATCTTGGAAAACGTAACCTTTGATGGGTTGGTCTTCTGTACAAATTTGGCATGGTTGCCATTCAATACACTTGAAATACAATGGGTATATTGACCGGCTGCAACTAACTCACAGAAACCGCCATATGTAGAGTGTTGTAACATATCTAATGTATACTTTCTTCTTTTGTCCCACGATATGTGCCGTGACGGTCATTGAGACATAACAGCAATTCATCCCAATTGTTCGTCACAAGACGCACAATTTCTTTACGAATATCGATTGAGGTTCTTGTGTGCGCGTACAACAAATAAGGAAAGCGTACGGAAAAGGAATGCGCCATTCCCACTATTGGTACAATAGTAAGGTTTATTAATTTCCCATTGATGTTAACCAACTCTGCTCCCATTTTTAAAAATAGGCACAGACAAATTTATAAATATAAGAAAATCGCGAAAAACAATACACACTGAATTAAACTTCTAAGACAAACTACTACTAACTAAATAACTATATTAAAAAAAAAAACTATATTATTACAACAACATCAAACAGATATTTTTACAATTAAAACTAAAACCTATATTATACAATAACAAATCAAAATCAAAGATCTTATTTAATTATTATAACAACAAATGAAAAAAAATTAAATTAACTTCACTCAAAATATTCTAATGAAATAGTGAAATGAACTTCCAAACAAATTATACAGCAATCATAAATATTCGTTATAGGTAATCTAAGAGATTTCCAAGGAATTTTCGCAGGAAAATCAAGGTATAAGGTAGCTTTTCATTCAAATAATCCAGAGCAAATAAAATTGAAATTTCGAATTCTAATCCGATTTAAATATTTTTTTATATTTGACATTCCAATTTTAAAGTAAGTATTGCATTACCAAGCATTTATATGAGTTCAACGTTTTGAGTTTTCAAACATGTGTCAAAATAAATGTTATTTAAATCAAAAAGCACTAAGGCGTATTGATATCAACTTCGATGCAAATCACCCCAAAATAACTATCTACCTTTACTTCGTTAGAACGATTATTTTTTCTATAAAATACAGTCTCCCATCAATTCTGTTAAAGAATTTTATGCAAAATTTGAAATAGATTGGACCAAGGAATCACGTTTTCGTTCCGTTTTCAACTTTGCCCGTTTTCGCCCCTAGGGGTAGAATTTCGGAAAATCCTTTCTTATCGAATGCCTACCACGTCTTCAGAACACACGCTCCAAGTTTCAGGTCTCTACGATCAGCGGTTTAGGCTGTGTGTTGATCCGTCAGTCAGTAATTCAGGACAAAGCATTTTATATGTATAGACTAGCTGTCCCCCGTGACTTCGCCCGCGTGGAATTTACTACGATTTCATGGGTTTAATTTTTTGCGCGAACCTTTTCAAAAATAAAAGTATCTAATTCACTTCTTATAACACCAGCTATCTAGTAAGTGAAAAAATCGGTCCAGCCGTTTCGAAGATTAGCCGGAACAAACAGACAGACAGACCGACAGACAAAACATTTTAAAAAATTTTTTTTTCTTATTAGTACCATATATACTTCCATATGCATTTAGTAAAAAGCTGTTTAACATTACAAACAGACACTTCAATTTTATTTATTTTTATGTATAGATAAATCAATGTCGTAAAGTATTTAATTAATGAGTCAATGAAGTTTCACATTTTTCACCGTGTAAATGACTGACAAATTCTGTCGACTTTCAAATGGTCACAGGGTCAGTTTAGTACTTTCCTTGCTACTTTGTAATAAAAACCTTCATTATTTTTATTGCCTTTTAAAAGCCAATAAAAATAATGAAAATTTAAGAATTAATTCTTGTCCGGTTCTGTGCCTCTAAGAATGATTTCTTTCTCTGATACTTTATAAAATCCATGAATCTTTTCTCAAAAAATGCTTTACCAACTTAATAAATATAATGAATATTGACCAATAAAATAATGAATATTGAAGAATTAATTCTTGTCCCTGTTCTGTGCCTCTAAGAATGATTTCTTTCTCCTAATACTTTATAAAAATCCATGTGAATCTTTTCTCAAAAAAATGTTTTACCAACTTAATAAATATAATGAATATTGAAGCCAATAAAAATAATGAATATTGAAGAATTAATTCTTGTCCCTGTTCTGTGCTACTAAGAATGATTTCTTTCTCCTGATACTTTATAAAAATCCATGTGAATCTTTTCTTAAAAAATAATGTTTTACTAACTATTATAAAATTAAGCGACAATGTAACTACAGATAAATATATTCTTGTTTTCTTTAGAAGAGTTAAAATATAGTTGCTACAACCTTAATATACACAATTAACTAACTATTATTAGCCAGTGTTTTTTTATAGAATAATGTCACCCTTATTCGACGAACACACAGTCCACCTGATAGTTAGTGGATGCTGTGGCCCATAGACATCTACATTTATCCTCGTAAAATGTAGATGCGTTGTTACCCTTGAGGACTAAGATTGAATGCCTCGTTTCCAGTAAAAAGTAAAAAGATCTCTACACTCACCATACTTAACACAGCAGTGTGAGCTGTGAGAGCGTCTTCCCACCCCGGTTGAGCCAATCCATTCGTGCTACATGGTGTGCCTATACAAAGTATAAAGGTACAAACCAGCTTTACTACTATCCCACCTGATGGTAACTAGTGATGCAGCTAAAGATTTACAATAGACAAATTATTCAACTCCTTTGCTGTACCAAATAATAATACATCGAATATTATGTATAGATACCGGATTCAATAAAGACGACCGGCTTAGGTGAATCCTTTCTCCCGGGTGTATTAATCCGCAGTCCTAGTATCGAGCGGCCCTGATAGCTCTGGCCGCCCACGATAAGTTCTGACCATTTCGAATACGTTTCACTCATGTTCCTCAAGAAGCCATTAATCTAAAAAAATAAAATATAAATGTATAAAATTGTGAACACAAGATGGTCACACACGCACACAACGGGTGTGCACATTGCAGTATATTTCGTTAGTGTATGCGAGAATTTATTTATTAAATGTGTTAGTCCCTCAGACAGTCCGTTAAAATATGTAGTTCAATTAACATGTCATATCGTACTAAGTTAAAAAAATATAAATCTATCACATAGAACATTCTTATTTTATGCGTACAACTCGACTATCTAATAACTAAAAACAGTTTGCCTTGAAGATATTGGTATAAATGGGTAAAAATTAATTGAATTTCCCTGGCGTTAAGTTATTCATCAGTCCATCTGATTGACTAAAGAATATATCCATCCATTGTAGCCTATAAAACTCCACTGCCGAACATAGCCCTCCCCCATAGATTGCCTCATAGGGGAGATATTTGCCATAGTTGACACGCTTGGCGAGCGGATTGTCAACCGCAGTGTTTTAACCGACTTCAAAAAGGAGGAGGTTTCTCAGTTCGAGTGGTTTTTTTTTGTATGTATGTTACGCGATATCTTCGCAGATTGTGAACCGATTTTAATGATTATTTTTTTATTACGTAGGCTTTACATCATTAATGGAACCATTAAATTTTGAAGAAAAAATTCAGGCCCCAAGGGTGGAAAATAGGGAAAAAAGTTTCATATTGGACTATTGTTTAAGGAATTTCATATGATATCTTCGCAGATTGAGAACCGATTTTAATGATTATTTTTTTTATTAAATAGGTTATACATATATCAAGGGTGGTCCCGTATAAATTTGGTGAAAAACTTCCACCCCTAAGGGTAGCAAATAAATAACTTCTTTTTTAGCAATTTCAAGTCGGTTTGTACTTTTTGTTAAAAGTTATAATTATTATTATTTTTTGTTTTTGTTTGTGTTTGAGTTGTTATCAGGACGATGCAGACGAGAAACAGGTGACGGGCAGCTGCCCGTCACCTGTTTCAATTTCCCTCTGTCGCCTTTTACGACAACCACGGGACAATATGAGGTAGTGGATATTCTTACACCGCCACTACACGGCATATATAAGTAAAGAATATATATAAAAATATAATACCAGTATGTAAATTAAGAGCCTACTAAATATAAGTCCCAATGGTGACAGGCCTCATCTCACTTCCACGTTGACCCAACGTGTGTTGCTAACTTTGTTACATCATTCTCAAAATATTTTCATTTCTGAAATACATGCACTTGTATGATGTGCCTTTCTAAATAAAGAATATTTTTATTCATACACTTTTTTCGTTGCCGGTGGAGAACAAACTAGTTTGATCACGTAGGTACTATGAAATTTTTAGCGGTTTCTGGGTACCCCTAATCTACCACGACTGTATATTATATAAAAAATAAAACTTACTATGCAATTATTTTTATTTATTTACTTCTTCCCAATTAATACTTAAATAAAATAAAAAGGGACTGAGGTTTTATTATTGAGTTTGAATAAAATGTGTTTACAATAAATTTTGTTAAAACAATTAAAACATTGAATTAGATTCATAGCGATACAGTCATGTATGTATTTTAAAAGCTTTTATTTAACTTGCTATGTTTGTTTGTTAGGGTCAAATCTTTCAACTGAATTTTAAAGCCATTATCCTCAACCGATTGCGCTAAAATTTAGCATACATGTTTAGTTTGGATGACAATGCATGGTTAGCTAAGTGACGTCATATTAAATCCAATATATCGGACCGCGCATGATAGCGGATTAGTTATTTTCTATGCATTCCCATTTTGTGGGTATCAAATAAAAGGGTTTACTGAAAAATTACGAAAATATAACGACGTTACTCTAAATCTAATATGGTGGACACCCAAAGATGGCGAACTATGTTTTCTTATGTGTATGATATAGATATCAAATGAAAGGGTTTGCAAAAGAATACGAATATGACGTCAGCGTTCAGCTCTTCGAGGATGGTGTACTACTGCGGATAAACGGTAAGACTTAGCGGTATTGTGTCTTAACTAATATCCTGTACCGACCTGTAGGTCGATATTCGTTCAGACGGTTTTTTTACCACAGCTAGAATTTGCCCAGGGTATACCTTGTGTTCCTGTGTACATAAAAAAGAATGTTTTTGTACAAAAACAATTTAAATCGCAAGAGCGCCGTAATATAAATATATTCCATTTTTTTTTGTCTTTAGCATATATAAATTGATCGACTAGGAACAAATTTTGACGGTTTCTGGTGGCTTTTTGGTAGTAGAGTATTTTTATACTTCTAACCTGTAATAATCGGTGTATAACAAATGATGGAATACATACTAATGATTTAAAATTTATAGATAACACTAATAAAGGTGTAAGAGAGACGATGCCAACTTTATTATGAAAATGAAAATACCAAGCTCACGTGCGCGTACGACCAAACCTCACAGATAGATAGGTTGAAACAAGAATAATCACGGTGAGGTATCGTCCTGTGTACAAATCGCGCAGCTGGGTGCAAAAGAAAAAAGAAAAATATGTGAAAATAGGTAAAGGAGTTCAAATAGGTATAGGTGTATAGGTATAGGTCCACCTTTTTTATAATATTGGAGTGACTGATGGTAAGCTAGTGTGGCTGGAGGTGGCTACTGCAGCCCATGGACACCTGCAATCAATTCATACAAAGAAAACCACAGATGCTTACTTTTTTACCTCTAAAAACTGGGATATAATGTCTCAACCCTTGTAATTATACTAGCTCTCTTTACCCTTCAGATCGGAATATCAGCAGTGGACACACGCTTGGTAGCAGAAAAAGAAGAAGGTTGGTACCTGTCCAGAGAAACACCTAGACAGGACAGAAAATCCTAAACCTAGTATCTCTCTTAAAGAATCATTTCATATATTTTTGAAAATACATAATTATGTTCCAACCGTGAGCCGTGGTAGCTCAGGGGCTAAGCGCTCGCTGTAAATTTCATAGTACGCGAGCACCCGGGTTCGATCACCGGCGCAATAGAAATTATTAATTGCAATTTTAAGTGTTGATTTACCACGTGCTCGGCGGTGAAGGAAAACATCGTGAGGAAACCTGCATGTCTAAGAAATAGGAAGAAAAATTTTTTCGAAGACATGTGAAGTTCGCCAACACGCAATGGGGCAGCGCGGCGGATATTTCCTTTCCCTAAAACCCTCTCAGAAATGAGAAGAGGCCTGTACCCAGCCGTGGGACGTATATAGGCTGCTACTTTACTTTACTTTACTATATTCTAGTCGTAGATTCAAGAAACTATTTAAGAAGATGAAGATTGTAATACTACTAAAACACTACACATTTAAATAAAACTAGTTTTACGGATTTTATCGCGTATATTTTTTGCGTAGAGCGTAGAACAAAAATTAATAATTTTTAATCTGGATGTGACCGTGGTTAACTATGACATTGGGACGTCAAATACCTCAGTCCCCGCCGTGACCATGGGTGCTGTAAAGTATTCGAAACGTCGGGAATATAAAATAAGTTAATATACGCGATAAAATCCGTAAAACTAGTTTTATTTCAACTACTATTAGAAGTTAGTCTAACTTACTTTAGACTCCTTTATTCGTCTTAGCATATTTGTTGAACGTATATGTTCACAACTACGTTAAACTATGTTTAAAGTTTCCGACTGTTAAATTTATACGGATTTACCCTGACTTTAATAAGTTATTCTTAGCATTAAACCTAAGAAACTTAAAACCTTAACATGAACAAGGATTTCATAGAATCAGGTTTATCAACCCGTTTTTATTCATTATTAATAATTAAGATGTAAAAGGATCTACTTGTTATAAGTAAAAAACTCTAATCATATTTTTACTTGAATGAAACAGTTATTAAAATAAACACATTAATCTATTTTGTCAACGATATAAAAGACTTTGATCAATATTGCTTATAAATTCAAACTTCGTTCATATTGTAGAAAACAGCTGTTTCATTTGCTTTTACGCTCACTATTAAAAATAAGTTTTAGTAATTTTAAGGAGAAATATATTCTTCCACCATTTACTCCTTCTTAAATATATGCCGGCTGGGCCTGACCTGATACAGAAGGTAAAACATTCAGACATAGGATAGCACTTTAGAACTTCAATATAAACTGGAAGGCATCATAATTGAAACTTAGTGGACATATTAAAATATATTTTTGTTTTCTTAAGAAAAAACTTAGTAAACATAATTATAACTATTAACAAAAGTAAAAAACTTCAAATTGCTAAAAAAGTTATTTATGCTACCCTAGGGTAAAAATTATATGGGACCATCCTTGACGTATAACCTATTTAATAAAAAAGAATCATCAAAATTGGTTCACAATCTGCGAAGATATCGCGTAACATACATACAAAAAAAAGATACACTTATTACAAAAACATACACTCAAATGAGAACCTCCTCATTTTGAAGTCGGTTAATAATAAGTATGAAATTGCATTAGTGAGGCCTAAGATTGGGGGACGGAGTGTTGATTTCACTATACGAGACCTCTCCAACTTAACTTTTAGGTTCAGTGTGCCTCTAACTATTCGGTGATCGCTACCAGTTTTTAACCTCGCGATCATTGAAACATCACTGTACAGTTGTCGACATGACTGAACAGTTGTCCTGCTGCTGAAACACCTGCTTAGGATCTTGTAATTAATAAAATTTAAACTAAACTCAAGCATGCTACTGCAAGACTTCAAGACACAGTAAGTTCATTCTACGTAGATCGGACCAAAAGTAATAATTAAAAAGCTGAAGGTACTCCGGGTTAACTCTGACATCGGGACGTCAATCACCTCAGTCCCCCGTGACCATGGGTGGTGGAAACTCAAACGTCGGAAATTAAAAATAAGTACAATTAAACGCTATAAAATTCGTAAAATAGCTTGATATAAGGGAGTTATTTCGATATTACAGGAAAACACTTCAATTTAATTTAAATGTATAGATGAATTTTTAAAATATAAATTGCACGAGACAGATCAAAACGTGCGTTACTTATTTCATGTAAATTATTATGTAAATTAATGCGGTAAATGTTTTGACATATGCTTCCTCCGGAGGCTTAACTACTTTTACCCATTGCCACCAAAATTACAACACAATCTTTACTACTCCCTATCCTCGTCTTTGCTGATATTTGTTACCTTGATGTCACCGAGAACTTAACAAACGACTCCAAAATCTCTGTATACGGTTCATATTTGGGCTTCGCCAATATGACCATGTCTCAGAATACCGCACTAAGCTCAAGTGGCTCCCAACCCGTCTTCGTCGGAATACTCATATACTTTCTGCTCTCTACTGCGTCTTATTTAATATATCATCCTTACCATCTAAAAGAATGTTTTAAATTGCTCAGCTCCTGTCATAATTCTTCCTTACGATCCAAAAATCTTTCGCTCAATGTCCTGCACTCCTCGACTTATTATGATAAATCATTTCTGTTCTTGAAGTAAAACTCCCCACAGTCATTTAAAAGTGCTCGATCCTTAAATGTGTTCCAGAAACAGGTTAAGGAATATTATTTGTCTCTAACCCTTTCCTTCCTCCGTTTAATTATGGTCATTGATCTACCTGAAGAATGTTATCTTTTTAATGCATAAGTTTGTATCTTTATTTTTTTTTTAATATATTTTTATTTAGTTACACCTACCCGTTGTTCTTTTTCTTAATTTTATTTATTTCTTCTTCTGAGTTGTCTGGAAGAGATTGCTATGTAGCAATAAGACCGCCCTTTGTATTTCCCTCAATAGTTGTTTATTTTTTCTTTTTGATATTTTTATCTTTTCTTGGTGTACAATAAAGAGTATTGTATTGTATAGATGCGATATACGTCATTCCGGCAACCAAACGTGGCGAATAAGACAAAACTTTCCTACAGGGTTGATGTCCAACAGTAAACTTTAACGTGCTGACGAAGAAGAACCCGTTCGTGCTCTATTCTTTTGCCATAGGAACTGGGTTCTATAAAGGTCATACATATCACATAGTTTAATTTTACCTTTTGCTTTCTATGAAAATTCCGTTTGATGTTTAAAATTTGGGGACCTTTTCGATGAAAATATTTAAGCTGCCAAACACCGTCATTGTTAAATAAATCCAGATTTTTTTTCTAATCAAGAACTTAATATTTATTTCGCATTATACACACGATTTGTTATTGACGTGGAAATCTTTCCAATTTAGAGCGTCTATATAATGATTTTCATACTTTTAATATTTTTTAAATTGATTGGTCTCCGTGTGGTGGATTCATCCCCATTTCATCACGTGGGCGACGTATGTGGCGAGATTATGGGAAATGCCAGAAAAATATTATGGCTTCCTATAGATTTCGTATACATCAGGCGTAAAATATCCATTACGGGTGTCGATTAAGGTAAATACTCCCTACAACTGGAAAGAGGGAGGAAGAGAGAGAGAACGGAAGAGACGAGCAACCATGTTCATTAGTGGACTCTTACGGGTCGATAAAGAAGAACATGAATTAAATAAACAAAAAAATTTAAGCCTGTAAACATATAATATTTTCCCACTAACATATTCAATACCCGCAATAGCATGGCTAGGCTATCGAATTATTCATGAAGTAAAATACACCTCTATTGATTTTATGATGCGGGTACTTGACAATTTATTGTTATCAATATCAGATTTATTTGTTATAGTAGAAATAATTGATTAATTTGAGATTGAAAAATACGAGTAATTGTTATTGAGAACAATACTTATGAAATGAATTATATTTATTTATATTGTATATCATATATGAAATCGTTTAAAGTCTGTACGGCGAGAGTTGATACAAAAGCAGGGTTCCTAAACTCATTAAAATTTGCGGCCCGTTAATTTTTTTTGGTGATAGATATTGAAAAGTCCGCCGCTTCGCCGCTAAGAATCAAAATGCAGATACGTTGATACCCCTAAGGACACTTACACGGAATGCCTCGTTTCCAGTAAAAATGGTCTGCAGATCTCTACACTCACCATACGAACACAGTAGCTTTAAGCTGTTCTTTTACGCTGGTATTTTGTGAGAGCATGGTCTTCCCTCGGTAGAGCTCACCTATTTGTGGTACAACCATAATTAAGCTGAATCGTTTGTCACGTGTGATTAACGAATTATTTTTATTAACTCAAATATCACGCACATTTTCATAGATTGAAGTAACTAATCACACATTCTACTTTATTATTATAGGCTTTGGAAATATATTGTGTATAATATATTGGAATAAACGATTGAAACAATAAAATACAAGTAAATTGAGTCTATAAGTCTCTAGGAGTCTATAATAAGCCCACTGAGGCTCAGACCATTTTTCATCTTTAGATATTTGAATTAACGATAGTATAAAGCTACCATTTTTACCTGCAGAAAACGCTAAATAAAAAATTTAGTATTCCTAAAGTATTTTGAATAAATATTTTGTATGTTGTGAATACAATGTGATAAATGATAACTAAAAAATAAGGCTATGAATCGTATGTTATAAGCGGCGTCTATATATCCAATATACAAGAAGCAATAAAATTTCTAGATTTTCTAAAAAATACGCATACAAAAAATACAATAAAATACTCAAAAAGTGCATTTATAGGGCTTAAAAATTACAAAATCAAAGAGTTATAAATAATGCTTCTAATAAATGTAAAGCGACATGGAATATTATCAATGATAATTTAAATAATGATAAAGAATATAATGATATTGACATGATAAGTATAAATGACATAAAATATAGTAATCCTAATGTAATATGTAAATTGTTTAATAACTATTTTATTGACATGACGAACCTAGAACAGGAAAATTTAAATTCTGATAAAATTAACATTCCATTCAATAAAAATTCAATATTCCTAACCCCAACCAATGAAATGGAAATAGCTACTATTATTTTATCGCTTAAAAACAGCAATGCAGTTGGACATGATGGCATAAACACACGTGTATTAAAGGCATGTGCGAGGGATTTAAGCCAACCTCTTACCCATGTAATTAATTTGTCAATGGAACAGGGATCATTCCCCGATATCCTTAAGTTATGTATTGTTAAGCTTATATACAAAAAGGGCGATAAATGTGATATGAATAACTATAGACCGATAAATCTTATTCCAATACTATCTAAAATCTATGAAAAAGTCATCTTCAAGCGCATTGATAGATTTATTACATCAAATAATATACTGACAGAAGAACAGTACGGTTTTCGCAAAGGTCACTCTACTACGTTGGTTTGCTACAATCTGGTACATTATGTCACAGAATGTATTAATCAAAAGATACCACTTATTGCTTTATTTCTAGATATGACCACAGCTTTTGACTTTGTTCCATATAAAAGATTACTGGATAAAATATATCGATATGGTATTAGAGGTAACGCTAATGACTGGTTGGAAAGTTATCTGTATAATAGACAGCAATGTATTGAGATAGCAACAGTCGTTGAATCCAGACAGTGTACTTTCCGGTAAAAATATCGTGTCAACCCATGTGGAGTTCCACAGGGCAGTATCTTGGGGCCCCTGTTGTTTTTGATATTTATTAATGACTTACCAAATGCAACTCAACATAAATGTTACATGTTCGCAGACGACACCACAGTGGTAATAAAATGTGACGAAATAGAAAAATCCAATGTCATTATTACCGAGACTTTACACAACCTAATCAATTGGCTACATTCAAACAATCTCAAAATAAACATACAAAAAACAAAGGGCATCCAGTTTACTACTTACAGAGCAAGGTCAATGGATGTGCTAGTCGATTATTGCGGTAATACTGTTGAAATTGTTAATGAAGCTAAATTTCTTGGATAAACACTGTGACTGGAAAGCACATATAGACAATCTATGTACGAAAATAAATAAATTTGTATACGCGCTACGACGACTCAGTAATGTATCATCCATTGAAACTATATCGTCCTACTATGGCTATGTCATCACTAATGAGTTACGGCATTATAGCCAGGTTCAGCGGATGTAAACCGGGCTTTCATAGCCCAAAGTGTGTTGGGCTATTTGCCGTTACATTTTCTTGGCTAAAACCCTTCAAAAACTTGAATCCTACCGCTACCGCCTGTATATAAAACAAATGTGTATTTTGTGCGACAACATTCATTATTTTTCACTGAGACAAAACAAAATAAACCTACAAGTCGAGGATCATGCAACCTAGATAAGACTTCAACTATACAGGCGAAGCTGTTATTGTATAGCTATTAAATTTATAATAGCTTCATCCAGTTTCAAAGCTCTGCCATTACCATTGTTTAAAAGAAAGTTACATACCTGGCTTTTCACTAGGTGCTTTATTCAGTCCAGGAATACTTAGATGACAAAGAGACACCCACGTAGCTATTTTAACAGTGAGCGTAAAGCAAATGAACAGTTGTTTTCTACCATGAACGAAGTTTGAATTTATATGTTAATCAAAGTCTTTATATCGCTGACAAAATAGATTAATGTGTTTATTTTAATAACGGTTTCATTCTAGTAAAAATATAGTTAGAGTTTTTTACTTACGGCCACTAGACACTTTTACATAATTATTATTAATGGATAAAAACGGGTTGGTAAACCTGATTCTAAGATTCATGTTCATGGAAGGATTAAGTTTCTTGGGTTTAATGCTAAGAATAACTTATTAAAGTCAGGATAAATCCGTATAAATTGAACAGTCAAATTTTAAATATAGTTTAACTTAGTTGCGTTCGTTTAACAAATATGTTAAGACGAATATAGAAGTCTTAACTAAGTTAGACTAACTTTCTTGTAGTAGTTATTAAAATCTTCATCTTCTTAATTAGCCTCTTGAATCCACGGTTGGAATATAGGTATTAGAGAGATATAGGTATAAGAGATTAGAACTAGCTGTTCGTCTGTGCGGTACCAAACTTCTTCTTTTTCTGCCATAAGCGTGCGTCCCTGCTGTGTTCCAATCTGAAGCGTAAAAGAGCCAGTATAATTACAGGTTGTAAGCATTATATTTAGTTCTTAGAGTGACAGCATCTGCATCTTTCATTGTATGAAGTTGATTGCAAGTGTCCATGGCTGCAGTAGCCATCTACAGCCGCACTAGCTTACCATCAGGGCTGTAAGTTCGTTTGTCACTTCAATATTATAAAAATTGCACTACCTATTTTGCGTCATGCTTTGCGCTTGCGGGGCGCGATTTGATGCAGGGACGATACTCTTGCCGTGATTATTCTGCTTTCAACCAACTGTCTGTGGCTTAGTTCGTACGTATAAGGTTAGTATTTAATAATAAAATTCGCATAGTCTCTTTTACATCCTTTTTAGCGTTTTAAACCAATATTATATCATTAGTACATATTCAATTGTTTGTTATGCGTTTTATACAGGTTAGATATGTGCTGTAATTATTATTGGCGGATGAATAAGTATTCATAGTAAACGACTGAAACTCTCCGTATTTCTCCATTATCGTTACTGGAGGCAAAAGACTCAACTATAAAAGGACACAAAATAACTGTCACAATTTGGGTCCATTCAATCAATTTACGTACGATAAAGACAAAAATATGTTTTTTTTTTATTATGGCTCTCCTGCGATTTAAATTTCTTTTTTGTACAAAAACTGTCAAAACATTTTTTCTAGTCAATCAATTTACATACGTTAAGGGCAAAAAATATTATTATATTTTTATAAATTTTTATCAATAAAGTGAAATTTACATATTATTGTGTTTTTAGATAAATCTGTCACATTAGTATAAATGCTCTCTACACTTCACAAAGAAAAAGTAGTTATCGTTATAAAAACGAAGTACAGTAAATTGAAACACTAACAGCTGATATCTTTTTTAATTTAAACGAGGAAAAAATATTGCGAGCAGAATGATTTTTATAGTAATATCACTTATACATTATAATAAGTCTAAAGACTTTAAAATAAAATGATATATAGCATTTTGTTGTTATACTATTTTTATGACAATTAAAACAAATACAAGTGCATGTATATTTAGAAATCAAAATATTTTGGGAACATGATGTGTGTGTCGGGTCCACATAGTAGGCTCTTAACTTATATACTATATATAGCTTAATATATATTCTGTAGTCAATCAGATGGGATGATGGATAACTTAACATGAAAATTCAATTAATTTTACCTATTTATATCAATATCCTCAAGAGAAACTGTTTTAGTTATTGGGAGTCTAGTTGTACACATAAAATAAGAATGTTTCATTTGATAGATTTATATTTTCTTAACTTATTAACGTGATACGACGTGTTAATTGAACTACATATTTCTACGGACTGAATAACATTTAATAAATAAATTCTCGCACACACTAACATAAGCAAATGTGTGTGACTATCTTGTACCCACAATTAAATACATTTATATTTTATTTTTCAGAGTTATGGCTTCTTGAGGAACATGAGTGAACGTATTCGGAATGGTCGGAACTTATCGTGGGCGGCCAGAGCTATCAGGGCCGCTCGATACTAGGACTGCGGATCAATACGCCGGGCAGAAAGGATTCTGGCCGGTCGTCTTTATTGAATCCGTATCGATACAGAATGTTCTTTGTGTGAAATGAATTTTTCATTGAAAGTAGTTGAATAATTTGTCGGCATCTGTTTTCCATCCGATTACAATAGGCTTTATTAACTTAAGTCAATACGCTTTGCCTTCTTCGGCTGCATCCCACCCATCAAGTGGTATAGTAGTCATTATCATTCATATTATAGTAGTCAGTTGCATTGGCTAATAATAGTTTAAAAATGTTGCGTAGGTATATTAAGGTTGTAACTTTATTTATAGCCCTTTTAATGGAAAAAATAATTTATTTGTCTTCGTCTCATGCGTTTCGTCTTCGTTTCATTGTCGTTTAATTTTCTAATAATTTGTAAAGTATATTTCCTTGATAAATTCAAAAACATCAGAAGAAATAAATTATTTTTATTGCCACAGGACAGACAAGAATTAAAGCCCATGAAAAGTAATGAAGGCCTTTATTAAAGTACCAAGTAAAGTGGCAGATCATAAAAACCCTGTTACCGTTTGAAAGTCCCCAGAACTCGATAGTCATTTACAACGCCTTGCTGTTTAGTCTGGTTTCTGTAAAATAAATTTAAGAAAAAGAATAAATTCATTTATTTATTATATTTTACCGATATAAGTAAGATAAATAACGAACAATGGGCGATGAAGAGCTTAGATTATATACTTTAATTTGAATTATTTAATAAATTAATTTATATTATATATAACTAAAAAATTAAATACCTATTACAGTTGTAATTATAACAAATCTTTTACATTTTTTTTATTATAGCAATCATAGTTTTTATATGTAAAACTCCATTGACATTTATCCCTTACTTTACGGCCGCAAACACTATCACATTAACTCACCACCTCGGATTTTCACAGATATGAACATCGTCAACCAAAACAAATAATATGTGATTAAGACCTCAATCGTTAAGCCGTTAGAATTTAATAATAATAATGTCCTCAAACCGAATTTCGGTCACGGCGCGGCCAGTCTCAACGGACGCTATTCATCTGCACAGGACAATATGGATGGTCTAGAAGACAAATGTATGTTAGAATTGTAATTTTCAGGAGAGCAGTTTATATAAATTTTATTTGAGTAGTGTAACGTATACTTCTGCTTTATTAGTTAGGGTATTTATCTGTTACAGTTAATTTTAAAAATTATTCTCAACTATTAAAAGTACTGAAATACTCAGTAACATGAAAAAAATTACATTCACTTTTCCATTGAGAATGCCTCGCTAAAAACAAAAATGGCCTTTGTACAGGGTCACTTGAAATAATCCGGCGCCCGGCGAGTCAACCTTTGTTTTTGTCACTTTTATTTGTTTACATTTAGAGATTGTTATGCAACCACAAGACCATAGGGTTGTTACAGTTCGGATTTAGAGAGGCTGCATAAGCATTAGACAATCCAGTAACTGTAAGTCAGCGCTTTTGGTTGCATGAGATATCAGGCAGAGCTCATGAGGCACTTCGTTCTGACATCGACTTCTGTCAAGACGTATTAATTAAGTAGTTATATTTTAATATAATTAAAATAATAGATTTTAAATAGTTTCAGGCGTTCCCGTAATCTTGACTGGCGCAGCCAGTAGGATCGTCACTTCGGTAGCGTTGCGTCACGAATTCGATATAAAACTCTGTCGTAATCGGAGGTCGCGGCGCGAAAAAGCGGATCCTCTGACCAAAAATTTGTCAGGAAATGGGCTGATCTGAACCATGAGCAGCTGGCGGCTGGTGAGTAGAACTTTTCACCATCCTTTCCACTACCTCGACGTTCTGTTATCTGAGGATCGAACTTCTCTCATTTTAACGTATTCTGGTTAAATAGTTTAAAATTAAATAAATAATTGTATGTAATAAACAATTTGAGTTTACCTATTTTATAATTTGCAAATTATAAACAAATTATAGTTTTACAAAGAAATAGTTTTATTAAGCTATACTTTATTTCTTAATAATTTCGTGTGATATTTAGGTTTCTTTACATTTCATTTCTTTTTATTGTTTGTGTGTGAACAATACATAATTATGGAGAATATCAGACTTATTCCCGGTGAAATGATTAAAATCATCCCTACGTTTGATGGAGATAAACGTCATTTAAATCTATTTTTAAGAATTATGTGTAATATGTTATAGCTAAATTTACTGGCACGACGGACAGAATTTGTACGTGTGAATACAATAACAAACCCTGCTTATCAGCGGTAGCTGCATTAGTCCGAGCGCGATGATATCGAAACGTGGGATGAGTTTAAAAGCAATTATTAATTCAGCATTTGGAGACTCGCGTGGTGAGGGTGTTTAAATATCGAACTTGAGACTTTAAGAATTAAACCGGAAAGTTATTTAGTTTTTGCTGTCAATTCAATCTTTGAGATCAATTTAATAGGCAAGATTAATCGGTTGTCTGACTCAAATATCGCTGTAGTAAAAGGCCATTTATGAAAATACATCATTAAACGTTTTCCTACTGATTACGGAACATTTAGTTCAGTAGTGCGTCTAAAGGCCCCAAATTCATTAGAGGATGCGCTCTCACTGTATTAGAAAAGTTAACCATAGTCAGTACAAATGAGAAACAAATGTCTGGATCTAATCTCATCTCATACAATCGCATAACGCATCCCCATCATTTAAATTCGGTAATAATACTCAACCTCAACATTTTCTAGTTTTAAACCCCTGTGCCAATGAACCAACCACCTAGATATAATTTTGGCATCCCACCGAATAAGCAGTAAGATGCCGCTTCCTCCAGGGTGCAGCGACATTTAACAATTTCAAATTATTATCGACCACCACAACCTAATAACAAATGAAATTCGGATATCGTCCACCTCAATTTGGCTATAGACCTGCAGGCAGCCCTTACCTGATGCGTCTCAACAGTTCGGTATGCAACAGCGATACAACAATAATAATGTCCTCAGCATAACCAACCGCGAATTAATACAGATGTGTCGATGCGCACAGCACCTGTAGCACGACCGCAACAAGGTTTGGGTTAAACAATTAGAAATTAAATGAGAATGACTATAGCGACGACATGTACTACGAAAACCCAGTTATTCGATCAATATCCTAATGACGCTTCTTACTATTACCCGAATATCAATCTGAAGAAACTAACCGCGGAAACGGAGACCAACGCGGCAGACACAAATGACATTAAGACGACAGAAAATATTGAAAATTTTCGCATAAACGCCTCAGCCAAACCCTGAAACCATAGAACTAAATTGTGACTCTAATTTAAAATTACCATATATATATCCCGAGTTAGTTCAAATTTATGCTGGACACCAGTATACACGTTCATTTATAAGCCCGCAAAGCATACCAATATTTTAAAACGACATTTTAATAGACCCTTCGAGGTCATTAGTACACATACTACAAGTAGCCATAATCAGGTCATAGTTATTCCATTACCACCCACATTTAAAAGCCCCGATATCTCATAAGTTCTATATATATAATGTAGATTCGCGTTATGATGGCCTCATAGGTAATGACATTAAAACAATTAGATGTCATCGATTTAAAGCGTCATCTTTCGACAAAATTTACAAGTATCCTATTATACATAATTTGAAAATCACATTTTATTTTACCTCCTAGATCGAATTGTGTTAAACTACCAACCGATGTACATTCAGGCGAAGCCATATTAAATTATAAGCAGTTTTGTGAGGGTTAGAATGCCAAGTGCTATTGTGACGTGCAATAACGGATATGCTTCCACAGTTATCAAAATACTCTCGAACAGGAAATGCCCTGACAGCGAACTTTTCCAAACTGAGACTTTTAATGACGGTGAGAAAACCCTAATTGTTCCTTGTAGATAAACTGTACCGACATTGACCAACTCCTATTACAAAATTTAGGTAATAAGACTAGAACACATGAATGAGGAAGAGCGTAAACTATTTTTGCTCTGTACAGAACTCTAAAGACATCTTTACTGTGACAAATTGCCTTGACGTTCAGTCAAGTGAAACATTTTATCCGTACCGTTAATGAGGACCCAATTTATACTAAAGCGTACAGACAACCACGCTCAAGCTCAGGAAATAAAAGACAGAAACTCTTGGAAGACAATGTCATTCAAGAATCTTTCTCCTTGGAGTGCCCAATTCATTTAGTACCAAAAAGGTCGACGCGCGTCTGGGACATAAATTTCGTATGGTGATCGACTGACGACTTAACGAAGTGACTATAGAACAAATATCCTCTACAAATATAAACGACATATTTGATAAATTAGTAAATGTACATACTTCTCGACCTTAGATCTCAAGCGGTTATCATCATTGAAGTCAACGAAGTGACCGACAAAAACTGCGTTAGTACCGAGTTTGGCCATACGAGTTCTTAAGGGATGCCGTTCGGCTAAAAGACGCGCAGCGCCCAGCGCGCAATGGACAACATTCTAAAGGCCTGCAAAGGATCCACTTTAGTCTACAGATGACATAATTGTGGCATCTCAAAGTCTCAGAACATATTGAAAAGTTACGCATGATTTTGACAGACTACGACAGACTAACCTCAAGGTGCAACCGTAAATCTGAGTTTTGCGGAAAGAAGTCCTCTACTAGAGTCACAGTATTACCAAAATGGACTTAAACCGAACGACGACAAAGTAAAAGCAATAATTAATTACCACTTCCGACTTCACTGAAATAAAAGTTTCTTGGGACTCACTTAGTTACCGTCGTTTCATTAAGTTTCAGAAAATAACTCAACTAACTTAGCTGAAGAAAGAAATAAATTGTTATCGACAAATCATATGAAACATTTGAAATGCAAGAATTACTTATTAATGCACCTCTTTACAATACAGACCCATCTAAACCCTACATACTAACAACAGATGCGTCATCTGTCATTAGCGCAAATGTTGTCACAAGGGCAATTGGTTCTGCCAGTCGCATGCCAGTCACTAAGTGACACTGAGAACAAAGTATAGCACAATCGAACGTGAACTATAGCCATTATATGGGCAGTTAAATATTCCGACCTTATCTGTACGGACAAAATTTTACGTATATACTGATCACCGACCCTTGCCTGGCTCTATGCACTCAAAGGCAAATAGTAAATTCAAGATGGCGACTACGTTTGGAATTTGATTTTGGGTAATCTACAAAAATGGAAAGCAGAACACTAACGCTGACGCTATCGTATCAAACTAAACGCATTAGATTCCGACGATGACAATGATTCGATGCAAGTGGTGTATCGATACAGACAAAACCAAAACTATGTGACAGCTTGACCGACGAAATTTACCGCATAAAACTTAACAAACCAAATAGAACTCCGATACAATAACCGTGTCTGACCTATCAGCTACTTTCATCTGATCAATAGATTTAACCGAACAAACTTATCCCGTACCATCTGGCACAGAAACAGTACACTCAGCTTTAGAATTAGAATCAACAGGTATACCTATATTAGAAGCTGTAGATACTAAACCAATCAAATACTTATATTCACTTGGTTTAGAATGAAATGCAGGTCAAAGATATTTCAAATAGCACAAAATTTTAGAAGTTTTCTTACCTATAAATAACGAAAACTTAATTAAACAATTTTAAAAAAGTATGTAAAACAAGATTAAATATTTCATTTACTTTGAGGACGAATCACATAAACAATTTTCCAAATTATCATAGAACTATTTAAAAGGGCTGTGTAGAATTCTTCAGTGTACAGAGCGTGTCGTATATATGAAGACAAGGCCGAACAGAAATAATTCTAAAACATCACGAGGGTAAAACATGTCACCGTGGTATAAAACCATGGTAAGCATACGTAGGAACTACTTTTGGGATAATATGCAGAAACGGTTTCGGCTGTAATTAATAATTGCCATACCTGCAAAATTTCAAATATGACAGAAAACCAATTAAACCGGTTTTGCAACTAACACAGACCAGCATTCTCCTTTTCAGGAAGTTTTCATAGATCTTTTTCTATAGAAAACAAATATTTTCTTAATTAATACTTTTTTTAGTAAATTAGGTCAAGCATTTGAAATCTCAAATAGATCCACACCTGAGGTAGTTCGAGCCCTTATAATTTTCATTCTATGGCGTACCTAAAAGATAACTTGCGATCCTGGAAAAGAGTTTAACAATGGCAATGCGAGAACTTACAAATATGTATAAAATAGACCTTCACATCACACACCCAATAATCATAATTCACAGGTATTATAAGAACGTTTTCATTCGACAATAATTAAATATATCGTATTGCTAATGAGCAGAAATTTACAGATGCAGCTTCTATTGACTTACGCTATAATGTTATAACCACACAATACATTCAACTACTGGAACTAACTCGTTTAAGTCTACTGATTCTGGAAAGGTTTTTGATAACGATTCGATAGGGCTTCCCAACAGCTGTTAAAACACAAAAACGCACTAAATATTTATATAAGTTTTCCGATCGAATGATTGAACAAAAGGAAAATGAGAACGGAAAGGAGGAGGAAAAAGGGTATTACTCAACAACAGTCGTACGTAAAGGACATCAATATTAGGAAAATGGACAATAGGTACAGGAGCTGTTATTCAAGGTCCTAGAAGAACGTAATATCGTTCCCGTTAAAATAGTGAACAGGATACAAGGTCCTAAAATTTCAAACGACCTCCACAGGTGGTGCGTGGTCATCGACTATAGCTCCCATACTTTGGACCGCAGTCTTCAACTAAAAAATTGACAGCAACCCGGCTGCTCCTGTAAAGAATGCCAAGCCTTTAGGCAAACAAGCAGGTGGCTTATAGTTAAAAAGTGAACTTATTAGGAATTAAGGAAAATTTGATTTAAATATTAATTTAAAATTTATTAGATTAGTTGATATTAATAAACCATATGCATTTAAGCCATGAAGCCAAGCAATACTTTTGATTTAACTATTTAAACGCTTGTAATAGATTTAAAAGATTCATAGACCCCCTAGGATCAGCCATTAAAAGCAATCACCGGCAATTTAGATCACGAAGATGCTCTTTACGATTCCGTTATATCTAAGTTGAACAACCAATTAGTATTGATAGTAAAATCACCGTTGTTTAAATGAATAAACGCTTAAATATTACAAAACTTTACATGAAAATGAACTAATATTAGATGAGCAAAAATTGAACGAATAGTAAAATACATTGCTACAAAGAAAATAATTCAATTTATAACACATGTATTTTGAGCATGTATAATATGTTTATTAGTAACTTTCGTATATTATAAACTTAGTAAATAAAACTGCTTTAGCTTTCAGTAAAGTTTCAGTATTACAATCAATTATTAATTCATCTGAACTGTTAGTGATATAGCCAATATTACAAGTCGATAACCTAGTGTACCCTGTAAATGTAGAAATTTAGTGAAAATTGAAGAACTATTGTTATAAGCTTATGAAGCAAACCAGATTACGTACTTGATGGAAGTTCCTTACTGATAGTTTTAATTACAATTATTACAAATTATTACCTGCCTGTATTCGATGCATGAAACAGAACTGTCTGTAATAATTCCGTATCACATTTTGGTGAAGGTTCCAATACTTTTGATACAGGCCGTACCGAGATAGCGGCGGATGAATTCTGTGTATGAGCTCAACATGTATCCTATCCTAAAACACATGTGCTGAACAACTGATGAAATTCAAAACAATCTCTGCGAACCTCGGCTCGTTGATCTTGAGGATGTCAAATCAGTCTATCGGCCCTGTAAAATTATATACGCCAACCATAGAATTATTCTTAAATAAATGCAGGATGACATTAAAAGAATCTTTTGAGCACATACATCATTAAAGTGGTGAGTTGTGAGACCTTCATAGATAATTATAAATTGTTGCACTATGCTGCTAAGGAACTGGGCCTAGGTTTTAGTAATAACTTACCAAGACTGGATCACCTGAACCTGACGGATACTGGAGCAGTTAACCTGAAAAAACAGCCTTGACGACCTGAAACATCTAGCATGTACGTGTTGAACCAAAATCTTAAATTCAGTGGCAGTGAATATAGTGATCAAGTGATAATAGTGTGATAAGGGTCAGAGGTGTTAGCTAAGCTACTTTACTATGTCATTTACCTATTATTATTTTTCCTTAGTGTTTAAGAAAATGTAAAAATAATTTAGTTAATAGATGGCGGAATCATCGGACAACAGCTGAAAACACTGCAGCCGATAATTCCCGCTCTTGGAAGAGGAGTTATGCAACCACAAGACCGGTTGTTACGGTTCGGATTTAGAGGCTGCATAAGCATTAGACAATCAGTAACTGTAGAGTCGCGCTTGGTTGCATGAGATATCAGGCAGAGCTCATGGGGCGGCCACTTCGTTCTGACATCGACTTCTGTCAAGACATATTATTAATAGTTATAATTTTAATTGTAATTAAGAAAATAAATAGATTTTAAATAGTTTTTAAAATCATTTTACGTTCCCGTAATCTTGACTAGTTTTGGTTACATTTCGAAAACCGATAAAATGTAGATGAATAGAAACAATAACAATGCCATTTAGATGTTTATTTAGTTTTGAATAGCTCTTTGTTTCTAAGGGACCATGAAAAAGTGTATTTTCTGCCAATAAATTTGTTTTATGAATGAAAAAACGTAAGTTTTATTTTATTTTATGTTCTCATAATCTATATAACATGTTCTTCCTAAAATGAACCGAAATTATAAATATAATCATTATAATAATTCTACAACTCGAAAATTTTAAAGTTTCAACCATAAACAGTTTTGACGCGCGTTTTTACCTCATTTTCAAAATTTTTGTAAAAATATTATAGCGTCTTCCTTAATTTTTTATACAATCATATAGATATAACATTTAAAATAATATTTTTATGAATGTACATTGTACAATAAACTATATATAAAAAACAAAATATTTCAGAAGGTAGATCTTATTTGAAATCTTGACCGTTATAAATTGTTCGCGTAGAGGCGTTTTGTTTTCCTTTTTATCAATTGAAACACAAAGATTTACTGTTGTTGTAACCGTCATTCATTCAAAACATTAACATACAGACAGGATTCTGCGCTTGGGCTCTGTAAACTTCGGACGTGTCGGTTGAGTTCACTCCCGTCACTCAACTCTCATTGCCCCTGCGCACAATTTATTTAATCACGTTTTATTACTTACCGAAATACACTGCATTGCTTGGTGCTTTGTGTTCGGTTACTGCCTTGGTGCTCTTATTGTGGTACGTGAAGCACGCTGTCCCGGGTGACAGCGGTCTCACAGTGAATTGTAGTGAACGCTTGTTGTGGTGCAAAGAGGGTTTGTGCGTAACTATCCTTTCTGGCTTCCTGATACCGGTATCGGCAACCGTAAGTAAAGTAAACACACCCGTCGCCTCAGAGGCGGCCATCGTTTTAATTTTGTGTTGCTTGTTGCATTAGGCAACAGCTAGGTAAACACCTAGCGTACCAACGCGCTGGGTGTATAGGTGTTTGTTTAGGCACACCTGTGTGTACCAAGCTCGGTACATATATGTGTGTTAAGCATAGTTAACAAGATGGCGTCGATTACGATCGATGAACTCACCGACTTTCTAAGTAGCGTCTGCCCGACATTTGGGCTGTTTTCTCGCACATTGGCACGTCCCGCCCGAGCCCGCATCTGCGCGAACCCGCACCTCTGGCCTCTACCAGCATGTCCGGCCCCTGCTGACCGTCCGATTGTGGATCGGCGAACCTATGTCGCCAAGCACCGGACCTACGACCCCGTGCCCATCGACACTCTACGACAGCATCCCCGCGCCTTCCGCAATGTTCACCCGCGGCCCTTCTTTGGTTTCCTCGGATGCCGAATCAGCGACCGAAACGCGCGTCCCTCAAGCCGAAGACGAGGCTTCACCTCGTCAGGGCAAAAATCGCAAACGCGCAGCCCCTAAAGGCAGCCGAGCTTAACTCAGCCCCCTCGTCCCCCACCGCCACTCCGGCAAAAAAGCCAGCCCCCGCGACGTGCGCTCAACCCCCTAAGCCTGCGGCCAAGTCTGCAGCGAAAGGGTCCCCTGCTGAACGTAGGGAAAAGCCGCCGCCACTCATAATCATCAAAGATAAATATAAATGGAGCTACCTATCATACTGGTTGGACTGCAAAAAAAATCTATTGCCCTAAGCTACAAATCGTCGGTCAGGGCATCAGAACGTCCGTCAACTTGACTGAGGAATTTCGCAGCGTTACAAACCACCTGCGCGCCCAGCAAGTAAGCTTCCACACATATACCTTCCCAGAGGAGCGTAACCTTCGTGTGGTGTTCGCGGTCTCCCTAAAGAGCTTGAGACTGAGCACATTTTAAACGACCTAAAAGCCCAAAATATCCAGTCGAGGGAGGTGCAGGATACCGACCGATAAAAAAAAACACTTCTTATCTGTGCCTTGTCATTTTGGACCTGTCTCCGGAAGGCAAGGAGATTTTAACGTTCGGCGCATCGCAACCTAACGGGATTGCAGTTGAAGCCCCGACATGGCATCGTTGGCCAGTGCTACCGATGCCAATTGTACAACCACTCGGCCAAAAATTACGTCAATTGCCGCGAGAGGACACCCAGCAATTGTGCGGGTGTTTCAAAGCGTCGCGAAGGAAGCAACGCGGAGTAGAAAGCCGTCCCGGATGCGCGAATCAAGCCAGTGTGTCTCGCTTTCGGCTGCTTGCCCCCAAAACCACACCGTCCACGGTGCCCGCTTCCTCGCCTTAAATCGCCACCAAGCCCACCCCAGACGCCGGGGCTGCCGAGCAAGGTATAAACCTCCCGCGCCTTCACCAAAACCCAACGCTTGGGTGAAACCGCCGGCACTTGTCGCCTCACGGCCAGTGCCGCCTCACTCATCCTCCCTCGCCGCCAACCTCGCTAGTCTGCGGCTTCATCAGCAACATCAGTTGCTGAGTTATCAGGGATAAGCTCAACGCTACGATTGAGCACATAGGACTTATCGACGTAATCTGGTCTTTCCAGTGCGCCTAATCACCTCTGCTAAATATCAGAATGGCAGCACAAAATCTCGGTAGAACTAAACCACGCTCTCTGATTGTCGCGTTCTTCAACGCGAACGGCCTCAGAGACCAAAAAGACGAGATCGCGACCTTCCTGCATGTTAGTGTAAGTGACTTTTTAATACCTAGCCATCGCGATTCTAAGATCGCACTACCTAATTAGAAATGATAGGTTGACCAGCCCTAGAGGCGGCACCTTGATCTACTCCAAAAGATCCTTGCACTGCGTACCAATCGACGCGCCCCCGTTAACTAACATAGAAGTTTCTATATGTAAGGTAACTCTCTCTGGCCATCCGGCACTTACCATCGTATCGGCTTATCTACCGCCACTCAAACGCATAGTTGATCAGACTTTGCAAAATTATTTAACCTAGGCTCTAGTGTCATAATAATGACCTCAACAGTAAGCATTCTATCTCATGGGCGCTAAACTTCGATGTTATCGCGCCTGAGACTCAACCCGCTACCCATTCGCTACCAGTCACCAACCGGACGTAATTGACGTGGCGATACTCAAGACGTCCGTTTGTCGATATCATCAATTGAAACAATATTACAACTCGACTCGGACCATAGAACAGTCCCTGCAACTGGGCCAGCCCGCAGGTGAGGTCTTTCAGACCAAAACCATCGTGGACTGGCGTAAACTCGAGTTAAACTACACGCTTTCAGCACCGCACGCGTACATTTACACTCACTCACACACATATGGGGACCACTATGGGGTCAGCTATAAAGAAAGTAAGTTTTCCGTTTCCTGATAAAGCATGGAGCGAGCAGGTTGTTATTTTTTGAATTTGCTTGTGGGCAAAGACCTCAAATCTAGGAAGAGACAGCAGAATTTGTTGTAGATGCTAGGCAGAAGAAATGGTGAGTGGCGTTTCATAAAGCTACTGTGTGATAGAATCAGCTCGAAAGATCCGACGCACAGGCTATGATAATCCAGGAATTTATTATTTTTCTATGGGTTAGAATTACTGCTTTAAAAATGTAGATTTGAGGAACCCGTCACTGCCATTCCTGTACAGTTCGTCAGTAGGAAATCTAAAGTTTTTAGATAGCATTACTTTTAATGCTCTCGCTGGGCCTCTCGACTTCGAGCATTTTATTTAAACAAAGCTAAAATATCGACACGGGAAGCAGTGACAAAGTGCGTAACGTGAGAAAGAGCGGTCAAATCCGCCTGTCAAGCATTGAAATTACAAGGAATCTAGCAGCGGACTCCAGCAGTAGACTTTAGGGATTGATGTGTAGAGGTGGTTTCTTTTACATTCCTCAGAATCAATATCCCATATCATCCCAGAGTGCTATGGAGCAGGAGATGGGCAACATCTTCCTGATAACAATTCAAAATAATAAAAACTGCGGTTGCCATCCCGCCTGCTAACGAGACATCTATGGCAAATATAGGGAAATATAGGCAATCTATGGGAAGATCTATGTTGAGCAGTGTACTTTTAATATGCTGTAATAAATTAATAAATGACGAAATTAATAGTGGGAGAAAGTAATGGTCGGATATGGGTTCACGATTGTGCTTATATCTCTGTGAACGTTAGCATTACTGAACGTGATGTTGTACCTAATGATTTAAATTTTCTAGTATTTCGAAGGTTGGTTTAAACACAGTACCTAATTGTTGAAGACAATGCTACAATACAAGTCAGTCCTGAATTATAATTATCATTTCATATTATAGGTTTTGGTTAAATCAAGTTCCATGTTCTGTATTCGTTTATTAGTGTGGATTCAGTTCGACTAGGGCGAATAGATGAGCTAATATTATTTAATCAATGAATTTCTTGTAATCAAATATTAAGATATAAATAGAATAGAAGTACATATTATATCTATTCATGTCCAGCTGTCCACCTTTTATAAGCTAAAGGAAAGAAGACGCCACATTGCCATTATAGTAAAAAAAAACATTACCTTAAAGTTTTATTAAACTTTTGTTATACAAAATATATTTTTTCAGTACATTCGTCATCGGATAATCCTTGTGACTATCAAAAATACGCCGGATCGCAACCATTTTCTGAAATAGATACCCGTACTTTATCGTCATACATTGAGAGTATAAAACTTACTGGCCCATGTCAGTTTACATTCTAACGCGGCGATGTTATTAGCCCCTATTCAGATTCCATCGAACATATTAATAATTACGACGATTTGGTAAGTCTTGTTTCGTTTTACCAACTGCTCTAGAAGTAGGATAATATTTTTCGAGTGTATGTATGTCTATTTATTTGGCACACTTATAAGCCTGAACGGCTTGATGGATTTTAACAAATAATTAATAATGTGGGTGTCCAGTGGCAATTCAAATTTTGAAGACTTGTAAAAAAAAACTACACCTTTAATACAAATTACATTTATTTTAATATTAAGATAACATATGCGGTTTTATTTTTGAAAACAACGTTTTCCAAATGGCGACCATCGACCCTGACACTCCTCGAGTCGATCACGCATGTTTTCAAAAACGCGTTTACAGAGCGACTTGGAATCCTGCTAATTTCTGCTCGAATATTTTCTTTAAGTTGTGTCACAGTGTTCGGATTTGTTTTGTAAACCACAGATTTTAGGTATCCCCATAAGAAAATCACGGAGTTAAATCTGGTGACCTAGGCGGCCACGGTGGTGCCGTTTCGGGCAATGTTTTCAGGAAATAACTGCGCACTGCATTCACGCACACCAGCAGTATGAGCTGTGGCCTCCTGCTGGAACCACGTGTTTGGTTGAAATATGGAGTATTCTGCAATTGTACCCCAAAATTATTATCATCTCAGCATATCTCTCGAATTCACCGTTACAGTTTGGCCACGTTGATCTTCAAAGAAATACGGCCTATTATGACAGACGCAGACATTGCACACAGACTGTTACTTTAGGTTTATGTAAAGGCTCTTGATGCATTTGTCTTGGGTTGGAAACATCCCAATAACGAAAATTTTGCCTATTTTATCCTAATGAAATGGGCTTCATCACTAAGATATGTTATTCATCCGAGCAGCATTACGAAATTTCAGTAACATCATTTCCGCGACTTTTCTTAATGCAAAGTCAGAATCGTGTAAATCTTGAACAATTTGAATTTTGTACGGATGAGCAGGTTTTTTCGCATTATAACCTGTAAAGTTGATTTCGTTATTCCCAATGTCAATGAACGTGCACGGTAAACGAGGACTTTCAATTACAGAATAACGTTCAAGATTTTCCTCCGTAGCTACCGTTGGTGTTGGTCCCGGTCCGGATCTATTTAATGCTGATCCTGTAGCTCTGAACCTTGCTACAAGACTGAATGAGGTTGATCGATGGTCCATCACGTAATCCACGAATACCGTAACGAGTATTAAACCGACGGCGTGCTTGAGACGAATAACCACTTGAAATGTACGCCTTGACGGAAAAGCGCGGTGCTCTCCACTCCACTGCTCTATGGCTGCTAAATAACCCGCAGTGCTTGCGCTTCGAACAACCCCTCCGCGCCCTTTGCATGTTGCGTTCGGAAACTAGGTTCATTCAAACTTTGAAATCTGCCACTGGACACCCTGTATTTGAATTTTTAAAATAATTTTAATTTAATTTGAATAAAAAAGTATCTATGGCCTGGCAGTAAACGACGGACCACAGTCGATGGGAAGAAAGGTTTCGGTGTATAGCTTACTGGTAAGCAATAGGGAGATAAGTGTACAGGGCGGTCCCTAAACTCCACTAACTGGTAAAGTATAGTATCTTGGAGGCTATTACTTATTAATATAGTAGACGATGTACGAAAATAATGAAAGCGTGAACGTAAGTTTGTTGCCCTCAATCCATTTATTGAAAGTATGTTCAAACGTAACGTAGCGCTACGTTCAAACTAACGGCCAACGCCTCCCCCTTGGACTCCACTGCCTCCGCCCATCTAGGAGTTAGGTAACCTAGAAGATCACCAGCTGAATGACCTCGGCGGAAGCCGTGCGGCGATCACTAATCAGCTGGTGATCCTCAAAGCTACCGCTTGAGCTGGCAGTTAATAACAGTTTCCATTACTTTGGAGAATAAGGAGGTGATAGCGATAGGCCTGGTTGGACGGATCTGAGCGGTCGCCTTTTTGGGATCAGGTGCACCAAAGCTGTCTTCCATGCGTTCGGGACTACACCTAGGGATTAGGAGTTAGAAAGACGCGTTAAAACCGGTGCCAACTCCGGGCATACGTATTCAGCACAATAGGTGGGACTCCATCAGGCCCACTCGACTTGTTTACGTCCAGAGGAGGTGCTTTACGCACCGAGCGCTGTGTAAACAGCACTTCCTGCATGGAGCACTCACCGCGCGATGGTAGGCGGTGTGTTCCCCCGTCATCAGAGTCGAGTTGGAAGCAAAAGAGGCCTGCAGATCGGCTTTCTCCTTTGCGTCATAGGCCAGTGAGTCGTCCACCCTGTGCGAGATGGAAGAGATGGCTGAGAGAAATTTCCTTGAACAGCCTTGGCGAGAGAGACAGAATGCGTGTTCCCGAGAGGCGAACTACTTTCGCCAATTCTGCCGATGTGCTCTGACTTTGCCTTGGCAATGACACTTTGAAGGACCTGGGCGGAATTATACTTCTTTAAGAGCGCTGGTGTTTACATTCCGGAACATTGATGCGTCAGCCCAGGCCCGGTAGCACTTCTGCTTGTAGCGTGATGCAATTTTACAGGAGTGACCAAACCATGGCTGAGTTCTGCCTCCGATAGGCACTGAAGTACCACAAGCGACAGAATCAGCAACAGCGTTGGGATCATCCGGCGAGAAGCAAACCCGCCCCCAAGCTGTCTGCAAAAAAAGACCGCATCCTATCCCAATTGGCCGACCTATAGTGCCAAACACGGCGGCGAGCTGCAGATCGCAACTGCGATGGGAGCGTGAGTGGCACCATACTCCGGATCAGACAATGGTCCGAAGAGCCAAGAGGGGCATCGACGGAGACCTGATATCCGTCCGGATGAGAGACTTTCCGGTCGTATCAGTTTGCCGTTCCATCGTACAATGAGAGAGGGAATAGAGAGTGCACATGTGCTTGTGCACGTACTCGTGCGCTATAATCCTATTCTGTGCAGATTCCTAGTATCCGCCATTACCAAAATCGTTCAGGACGATGATTTTTTTACAGATTTAAGTAGGTAAAACTTCTCTAGATTATGGACATGAAGTCAACAAAGAAGAAAGATATGAAGGTCCCGGTACCGCTGCAGAAATATTATGTAAAATAAATATTTTATACTCAAAACCTGAATACCCTGCGACACTGTTTGTTGTAGCGTTGTCAATCAGACAACCAATGATTGATTGTCTACAGAGCACGATTTTGTGGTGAAAATGCATAGTATGCCACCACCTGGAGCCGTTAGAGGCCTAATCCTTTAACTAATAGTGTGTTTAATAAATGACACTGTATAACAAAATAAGTGTTTAATAAATGACACTGTATAACAAAAACTTCACCAGTCCCGGCTAACGACATCTGGTGAACGGAAGATTACTAGCCCTCATTAACGACTTTTCTTTCCCAAAACGCTTTTCTTTGTATATATATAACTAGCTGTTCCCGCGTTTTAGCCGCGTGTAATTTAGCTTTAAAATTTTTTGCGCGGAACCTAATTCTTTCTACGATAAAAGAGACAAAGTTACTCATAACATCAGCTATCTGCCAGTGAAAGTCCCGTCAAAATTTTAAAAATGGTGGTTTTGTTATAAGTACCGTATATATTTTCATACGCATTTAGTAAAAGCTGTTATTTTGACATTACAAACAGACACTTCAATTTTATTTATTTGGGTATAGATGTTTTTAAATATAATTTAAATGTATATTACATTTCGCTGTTGGAATTTATATGTAATCAGGTAAGCCTACATTCATAAAACGTTGCACTCATTCTATGGAATTCAAGGCTACCGACCTGCCCTTGTTCTACCAGATTTCCTTATCCTTCATTCTTCACTCATATGGGTTGAGTCAACAGCTCGACGTGGGCCTTTCCCGTCTCAAGGAGGATTTGTATTAGTCGTCACACCTGTCAGGTGCTTTATCATCAGCAGTACCAGATATCTCACACCTTTGAAGCTGCTGCCCGCCAGTCTGATAGTTGTACGCCTGGTGTAAAGGAGACAGTTATACCTCTATCTATCGGTATACACAAGATTTTTTACAATTTTCTATATAGGTTAATGTATTTTCTGACCCGCCACCGGCGGTTCATAAAACTGTTCTCTCATTGTTTTATATTTTACAGACAAAGCTTTAGGCGGTAGTATGGACTGGGTCCGTGACACATTGTACTCCTCTAGTGTACACGTACGAGTTGCGTGGCAACTCCTTCCATTAGCCCCATCCAGAATATGCGAGCAAGGGATGAAGTTACGCAAATGTTATGGACTAGCTACAGAAGCTCATAAATTAGGATATTATTGAAACTATTATAAGAATCCAATGATCATTATATTATATTTTAATTGCAAATAATAAAAGGTTAATACATAATATGATATTGGTTTGAAACGAAGATCCCAAATTATTTCCCCAGAATGATAAAAATATTTTTCTAAATGTTCAAAGTAAGAATGATTTTAATATGATTATATGAATATAATGAAGTCAAGTTATATAAATGTATTCATTATCAACACTGAGGAAAATTGACAGTTTTACAAGAGCTATATACATAAACAAATTATTTATTCATAACATAAATTATAAAATATTTGTAGAGATTTATTATTCTTTAACTACAACCCGATATTTTACATGATAACCTAAAAACTTTTCTGTACATCATATTTGTATATGATTTTCAAGTATGGAAAATAAAAACAAAATAATAGGTCGAAACAGTTTCTTTGTGTTTTGTTTGTGTATAATTGAAGAAAAATCTCTTGGTTGTACTGTTTGAATCCGGCTGGTTTTAATATCAATACTTATAGGACATTAAGAAAAACTAAAATTAAAAACACTTTCCGCCATTTTCAATTGTTTTCTGTCCATAAAATGAGTGAATCTAACGAAGAAATTCGATACATTCCGAAACTTTATCACAAAAAAGGGAAAAATGCGACTCAAGCCGCGAAAAAAATTTGTGATGTTTATGGACCTAATGCAGCGTCAGTAAGAATAGCACAAAGTTGGTTCAAGCGTTCTCAGTCCGGGAATTTTGATGTAAAAAAATACAGATCGCTCCAGTCGCCCTCATACGCATAAAGTCGATGCCATTTTTGAAAAAGTGGAGCAAGGTCGGCATATTAGTAGTTACAACATAACCGAGGAATCGTGCATTGACCAGAAAACAGTTTTGACCCATTTGCAAAAGTCGGGTTATACATAAAATCTCGATATTTATCTACCACAAGAGCTCACTGAAAGAAAGCTAATGAATCGTGTACTCATTTGCGACTCTCTATTGAAATGTAATGAAACAGAACCATTTTTGAAAATATTGATCACTGGTAATGAAAAGTGGATCACCTACGATAAGAACGGGCGAAAAAGATCATGGTCAAAGGGTAGTCAAGCTCCACAGGCAAACCGGATTAACATGCGATAAAGTGATGCTGTGTGTATGGATTTGAAGGGCATTGTATATATGAACTTTTACCGCTGGGCAAATTTTGGAGATTTGGATCTCTGCCAACAACTAATGAGACTCAAGCAGAAATAGAGCAAAAACGGCCGGAATCGATCCACAGAAAGGTGGTCATAACAATATTATATTATACGTAGTAGACAATTTTACGTGGTAGACAATTTTATACGTGTAGAACAATTTTATACGTGGTGAGCCATGCTGCAGCTATGTTATATATTTGTAGCACGAATAAATCAGCTCGACCGAGGAAGGATCACGCTCTCACAGAATACCATCACAAATGCTGTGTTTCGTATGGTGAGTGTAGAGAACCGGAGACCCTTTTCACTGGAAAAGAGGCATTCCGTCTTAGTCCTCACCGGTAACAACGCATCTGCATTTGATTCTTTATTGAGGATAAATGTAGGTGTCTATGGGTCACAGCAACCACTTACTATCAGGTGGACTGTGTGCTTGTTTGTCACCCTATCAAAAAAGACAACGCCAGACCACACACATATTTGGCCACGCATCCACCATATAGTCCTGACCTTGCACCCTCAGATTTTCACATGTTTCGGTTTCTTCAGAATTCTTTGGGTAGTGTTAGGTTAACATCAAGAAAGGACTGTCAAAACTTCTTGTTCCATTTTTTTGATCATAGATCCCAAGATTTCTACAACAACGGGATTATGTCACTACCTACAAGATGGCAACAACGAACAAAATGGCACATAATATATATTATAATTAAATGAATGTAATTAAACTTAAAAAAAAATGTCTTGAATTGTATATAAATTACGAACAAACTTTTTCCCCGACCTTGTAATTAATTAATTTAAAGTTTTGATTATGTTACAAACTGATGTTAAATTTTGTGACAAAATGCATTCTGCTTAGATATTTGCTTAAATATTAAACAATACGTGAATTATTAAATTTTCTCTGGGAATGAGATTGCTACAAAACTATTCCTTGAACTCTACGGGTTCGTGGCGTTTTCTCATAAGAACAAAGGCATCGTAAAGCAATCTGTGATAAGACTCAAACATTTAAATAAAACTAGTTTTACGGATTTATCGCGTATATTAACTTTATATTCCCGACGTTTCAGTACTACACACCCTTGGTCAGGGGGACTGAGGTGTATGACCCAATGTCATAATTAACCACCTACCTCAGATTAAAAATTATTAACTTTTGTTCCGATCTATGCAGTATGAACTTACAGTATCTTGAAGTCTTGCAGTTGTATGCTTGGATTGGGATTAAATGTTATTAATTATGGGATCCCAAGCAGATGGTAGCACCAGCCATCTTCTCTATTGAAATTAGGATGTTTTTGATTTCAATAGCCTCATGAATCATCCTGTAAGAATTGGTGTTCTTTAGCGAGGATTTGTGGTCTATCAAATCTAATGTAGTGACAGGGGCGATCCTGTACGTGTTCTGACTGCAGACTTCCCGGACGTCGATTCTTCACATCAGCTATGTGTTCTTTAGCAGTTTTTTTGGATCTTTTCAAAATCCATAAAATCCATCAAGATCAAACCACAAATCCTCGCTAAAGAACACGATTCCTTCAAGGATGATTCGCGAGGCTATTGAAACAAAATATCCTCATTTCAATAGAAGATGGCTGGGTGCTACCATCTGCTTGGGATCCATAATTAATAAAGTTAAATCCCAACACAAGCATACAACTGCAAGACTTCAAGATACTGTAAGTTCATACCATAGATCGGAAAAAAAATATAATTTTTAATCTGGAAGCCGTGGTTAACTATGACATTGGGACGCCATACACCTTAAACGAAAAATAAATCAAACGTCAGGGTATAAAATAAGTTAATATGCGATAAAATCCGTAAAACTAGTTTATTAAATAATGTAGTGTTCGCGTAAATATAAGAAATCATTAAGACTCAAACAACTTATAAAATAACTTACTGGACTAACTGGATTGAAAACAAAAAAAAATCAATATTGTTTATTTTGACGAGATAATTTTTCGTAATCTCCCGAACGTCGCGCAGTCTAATCGAAACGTCGATTGACCTCCAATCCTCCTGACAATTACTTGTCGTAAGTAAAAATACGCGTCATCAACTATACAGATAAAGGTATGATATAGATGTTACACATGACCTTTGTCTTGCCCTTGTTCATTTTAAGACCTACCCGTTGAGAAGTACTATTTAGGTCATTGAGCATCATAGTGCTAAGGTCCTCCAGACAAAATAAAAGTGTATTATGTACTCGCCATTGATGTTGATACCGCATTATTTCCAGTTCAAGAGCTTTAAAACAGCTTCCAATGCAGCGGTGAATAATTTACGTCGCCCTGTCTAATACCTTTTTGCAGTTGGATAGACTTAGTACTCTACACTAGAGTACGAAATCTATCGAAAGAATATAGGAAAGTTCCCGTACTAGTAAGCAAAGTGTAGGACGAGTTCCCGATATACGGAGTGACGACCTGATAAGAGATGCAGAAAGTCGATGGTTGCAGGTGGCTCAAGGCTGTGCTTTGTGACAATCCATGGGGGCAGGCGTATCTTCAGCAGTGGTCTTATGATTGGCTGCAATGATGACAATGATGGTGATGCTGATAATGATGATGAACTTTTATTGGAATAATCTATGTTCTATTCTATTCTACACTTGTTATTGTATTCGGACCGGGAAATGACTACAATACTTCAAAACAAAAACACTACATTAATACAAAATAAAAACAAAAATTGATGATGTAATATTTAAATTATGTCAATCATAAAATGTCAAATATTATGAGAATATTAAATTAAGCCGAATAAACTTTAAATGAAGTAGGACATTAACGAGAGGAATTTATGTATCAAAAATATATTGTCTAATTTTTTGTTCACGTTCAAAGGAAAATATTTCCGGGAAAAGCAACCTAACAATAATAAAAAGAACTTGGGAGGTATTCATATTCATTATGTTATCTCTCCTCAAGATAAATATTATGTCCCTGAGTTCCACACCGTGCTTAAAGAAAGAAAATTATTTTTTATATTTAAATAAGTTATGATTGACATAATTTACAGGAAATTCCATGAGAAAATATTTTTTTTTAATTTTCTCTCTTTTTCTTCTAGGTATCGAGGCCGTGTGATAGAATCCACTATGTCCAACGAACTCTACTAAACTACCCCATATCATCGCGTGGGTGTCGTAAGAGGCGACAGAGGGAAATGAAACAGGACATGGGCAGCAACACCTTCCTAATAAGAACAAAATAATTGTTAAAAAACTGCGGTTACCCACTCGTCTGCCAAGCGTAGCAACTGTGGCAAATATGTAGATGCAATCTATGAGGGAGGCCTGAGTTCAGAAGTGGACATTTGGCAAGCTGTAATTAATAAATGAATCATATTGTCTGTTTACTTATTTATATTATAGAGTTCGTATAATTTTAAATTGCACGCGCCTCCTTTGCATATTTTTGTTAGACTTCATCTTGTCAAATATAGTAAAATTGCTAAAATCTAATTATAAACAATAGAAATGGCGCGCAGATTTAGGTTTTATAATCAACACGGTATATATGACGAAATCTTGACTAAATATAGTTAAGTTTTATTATTTTAATTTTGCATTAATGTCATAAATAAGCCAAGCAAATTAACAGAGATAAATAGTCGGTCAGTATTTCTAAATTGCTTTTGTCGCAATAGTTAAACGCGGTAATGTTACTGCATTTGCTGAAAATTAAACCAACTGTGAACTCTGTCCATCGTAGCCTAAAATTTGTGTTGTAATTTACCGACAAATTTGCCTTGTTAGGATTCCACTGTCATACAAGGAACTCTTATAAACTTATATTATGATTCTCGTTAGTCTGTACCGTGTTGAAGAATCACGAATTCTAGAGTTTAAATCGAATAAGTTAACTACATAAATTCAAATCAGATCAAACATAATTTGATTTTTGTAGTTAACTATATTCTATACCCTGTATATAATACACAAAATGAACATATTATGTTCCTGTAATAAAGATATTATCTCAAATGTATTTTTTGTACTTCCCATAAGTAAACAGTTTTTGTATCAAAAGGGATGAAAAATATGTTTTCAACTTTCCATGTAGAGAGTAGATATACTCGTACATATTAGCCTTGTAGTGTCGGTATAAGAATATCCACTAACCCATATTATCCCGCGTGTGTCGTAAGAGGTGAAAGAAGGAAACTGAACTAGGAGACGATGAGATGGGCAGTGGAACTTTTCTGATAACAGCCGAATAAAAATAACAGTTGTGGTTGTCGACCCGCTTGTCAAGCGTGTCCACTATGGCAATTATCCCTCATATCAGGAAATCTATGAGGAGATGCCTATGTTCAGCAGTGGACTTTTAATAAGCTGTAATAATAATAGTATCTATAAATCCCTTTATAGGACCTACCCTTAAAATAATTATGAGATTTCAGAAAATAGGTGGCAAGATTCCTTTTATGTTCCTAGGTAGTACAGAACCTCTTATCTATTTCTATTACCAAATAGCAGTGCTTGTACTGATGTGTCCCAGTCTGAAGCATATAGAGAGCCGTAATAATTACAGACTGTGAGGCATTCAACTTAATCCTCAGGGGTGACAATGCATCTAGTCTCTCTCATCCTTCTTTGCTTGAAGTTAGCTGCAGGTGGCCATGGGCCCCAGACAGGTTCACCGCAGGTGGCTTGGTCACCCGCTGTGAACAAAGAGGAACCCACTTGGTTGGCCCGTGGTGTTAGTGTGTTGTCAGAAACACAAGGTGCCCACCTTGTGTTCCTGGTGCGCCTACTTGATAAGAGGGGAAAAATCCTCCCGAGGAGAGGTGCTATGGGACAGCCGGTGCTGGTGGGGCCGCGGATGTGTGCGAGAACATTCCCGTGGCCCTGCCAATATGTGGCGAAGGTGGAACACCATGGGGTTTTAGTCGGTGCGAGTCCGACATAATCCTTGCCACCGCAGGCGGTTATGCATTTTTCGCCATGAAAAAGAAAAAGGTGGCCATAGGCTGCAGTAACTACTCATAATCAGGTGGACTGTAAAGTCGTTTATCACTTGACTTTTATAAAACCATACTACTTTAGCAAAGTTTTCGGAATATCAAGCTTCAAACAACGTAAAGTGGACGTTATCCTGGAATTACAGAACTCACTCTTTTTGGTCCTTTGCAGGTTATGGGTCTCTGCAAGATTGCGTAATTTAATTTCATTTAAAATTTAAACGATATTATTCTAATGGCAGGGTGCGCGAACTCAAAAGGTCGTGGGTTCGAATCCGCCATGACTACTGTGATGAATCACTCCTAACACAAGCATTTTAAGCTTACCAGGAATTATTAAAGGGAATACTAATAATATTGATAGTAATGCTAGTATATTTATAAAAAAATTTATCAATTTAATTAATTTGAAAATAAGTACTTTATTTTAGACCATGACTGATTGTGGCCCGTTCTTAAATTTATTATATTTTCTTAAAACTTTTTAGGTTTAATTAATTAAATTGCTTCTAGTCTTATTAAGAACTTTATTTTTGAAAGTAAGAATGCCGATGATATATAATATGCAGTAGGTACTGATGGTAAATGGATGCTGTGAGACACCTTCAGCTGACATCGAATAAGTTTAAAAATGCACGTACGTTGTCGTCTTTGAGAAAAACGGGATTACCTTGAGCTAGGGTCCCCAGTTCTTCCTTGAGAGCGTTGTTTTTTTCCGGTCGAGTTGACCCATTCGTAGTGTAGCTATAAATACAGCTACAGCTAGGCTGTATCACCTAACGATTGGTTGTATATACTGTAAGCTTATATTATATCAATAAATGAATAAATCTGTACAAATATAAACAAAAAGTAGGGCGACATCAGGGTTTTGATTTCTCTTTGTCAATATTTTCTTAGATTGATGGATTTGTTCTAATAAAACATTTGCTGAAAAAAATAATATGTTTTGTTAGAGCTAGATCTAACAATTCTATTTTTTAATCTTCATCGTAAGGTGGCAGCGTGTCTTAAAGTATATTTTATATATAAATGTAATTGAATTTACCTGAAAGTTCTAGACATTTTATCAGATATAGGAAAGCGACAAGTTACTACATCTAATTTTACTTAATTCCCGATATTTCAGGTGTTTTGCAGCACCATGATCACGGGGGACTGAGCTGATTGACGTCCTGATATGTATTATTAGTACATTTAATGAATTACTGAAACTTTTAAAGAAAATCCTGTTGCAAGATATAATATGTGTTATGGCTAAAAATGAAATTAGTAATTTAGTCTTAGCCGACGCAAAGAAAAATGTTTTATAACAGTACGTTATATAGTACACACGTGGTAGAGCGACGCTGTGGCGTACAATGGCTGGCACAAATGAGGCGGCTCAATCGGGGAAAGACCACGCTCTTTAGAGATCCGGAGATCCTTATTACTCGTAATAAGGCGTTCCATCTTAGTCCTTAGGGATTACAACGCATCTGTTTTGATTCTTAATTGAAGATACATGATGATGTCTATGAGCATTTATCATCGGTGGACTGGACCGTGCGCGTTTGTCACCCTTATTTATAAAAATATAATTTTATAACAGCAGTGTAATTTTTTCGAAGCAATTTTGATAAACCTGCGTTTCAATATTCGGTATCACCGGATAACTCCTTAGAAAATGTTTTCGGCTTCGTCAAATTTGCAATATTTCTCCTAAAAGAATGGGAAAAATATAAATTTTACAAAACGCATCTATCATATTTATCGTGCCTTAGTATTGCCACCGACAGGTAAATGAAAAATGAAAATATTTTACTATTACGTTACATTCCGTATTGATTTTTTAATATTGCTCGAGGACGATCCTTTGTAATGTTGTTTTCTGTTTATATCTATATAAAAATATAAAATATTCTCATTTGTTCAAAATCTAAAATCTTTACACTTTGAACGTTTTGCTTTGAAATGTTGACACAACGTTGCATTAGAAAGCGTGCCATAATAAAACGTAGCTGGGTACATACAGCTAGTATAAAATAACGTCCTAAAAACTTTGTTTTCTGATGTGAAAAAAAATTATGGCTCAGTAGCACACTGCCGCTGGGAGTCGCGAGTTCGAATCCTACACGAAACTAGTATTTGTATGGCCTATAAATAATTATTCCTGATCTGGATGTTTGCTCATGCTCGTTTACATATAAATTACATGTAAAAGCGTTAACAGGAGAATTTCCTATTTTGAGATAACTTCTTTTAACAATTAGGATAGGAACAGCTAAATGTTATATGCTTATAATCCACTACCCCATATCACGTCGTTGGTATCGTAAGATGCGAATGAAGGAAATGAAGTAGAAGATGGTATAAAATTAAACTGCGTTTGGCAACCCGCCTACTTAGGGGTGCAACTATGGCAAATATGAGGTTTAGACTTTTAATAGGCTGTAATGATTAAATGATAATAAAAATGAATGTCATTTGTGCTGTTTTGTAATAAAAGGTTCATCACTTCATCTTATTCCGTGGATATCGTAAGAGGCGACGGTCTTCTTTCTTTATCAGTTCTCAAAGTCCACAAGGGATGGGATTAAGGGGATGGTGGCTAAGGCAAATCCTTCCTTTAACGAAGATTAAATGTAATATATGTTTATTAATTTCATTCTTACATCTGTAGAGCAATGTTTTTTTTATAGGAGAGGGGGCAAACGAGCATGCGGCTCACCTGATGGTAAGTTAATACCGCCGCCCATGAACAACTGCAACACCAGGGGAATCGCAGATTCCACTGTCATACAAGGAACTCTTATAAACTTATATTATGATTCTCGTTAGTTTGTACCGTGTTGAAGAATCACGAATTCTAGAGTTTAAACCGAATAAGTTAACTACATAAATTCAAATCAGATCAAACATAATTTGATTTTGTATGGTTAACTTATTATATTCCTACAATAACATGTAATACAAAATGAACATATTATGTTCCTGTAATAAGATATTATCTCAAATGTATTTTTGTACTTCCCATAAGTAAACAGTTTTTGTATCAAAAGGGATGAAAAATATGTATTCAACTTTCCATGTGAAGTAGATATACATATTAGCCTTGTAGTGTCGGTATAAGAATATCCACTAACCCATATTATCCCGTGTGTCGTAAGAGATGAAAGAAGGAAACTGAACCAGAGACGATGAGATGGGCAGTGGAACTTTTCTGATAACAGCCGAATAAAAATAACAGTTGTGGTTGTCGACCCGCTTGTCAAGCGTCCACTATAGCAATTATCCCTCATATCAGAAATCTATGAGGAGATGCCTATGTTCAGCAGTGGACTTTTAATAAGCTGTAATGATAATACAGTATAAGTATCTATAAATCCTTTTTATAGGACCTACCCTTAAAATAATTGAGATTTCAGAAAATAGGTGGCAAGATTCCTTTTATGTTCCTTTTTTGTAGGTAAGTACGAACCTCTTATCTATTTCTATTACCAAATAGCAGTGCTTGCTGATGTGTCCCAGTCTGAAGCATATAGAGAGCCGTAATAATACAGACTGTGAGGCATTCAAAATTAATCCTGGGGTGACAATGCATCTGTAGTCTCTCCTCATCCTTCTTTGCTTGAAGTTGGCTGCAGGTGTGGGCCCCCAGACAGGTTCACCGCAGGTGGCTTGGTCACCCGCTGTGAACAAAGAGGAACCCACTTGGTTGGCCCGTGGTGTTAGTGTGTTGTCAGAAACACAAGGTGCCCGCACCTTGTGTTCCTGGTGAGCCTACTTGATAAGAAAGAGGGGGAGAAGAAATCCTCCCCGAGGAGGGAGTGCTATGGGACGGCCGGTGCTGGTGGGGCCGCGGATGTGTGCGATAGAATTCCCGTGGCCCTGCCAATATGTGGCGAAGGTGGAACACCATGGGGTTTTAGTCGGTGCGAGTCCGACATAACCCGTCCTTGCCACCGCGAGGCGGTTATGCGTAGGCATTTCGCCATGAAAAAGAAAAAAAAAGGTGGCCATGGGCTGCAGTAACCACTCATAATCAGATGGAATGTAAGGTCGTTTATCACTTGACTTTTATAAAACCTTACTACTTTAGCAAAGTTTTCGGAATATCAAGCTTCAAACAACGTAAAGTGACGTCATCCTGGAATTACAGAACTCACTCTTTTTGGTCCTTTGCAGGTTAGGGGCCTCTGCAAGATTGCGTAATTTAATTTCATTAAAAAATTTAAACGATAGTATTCTAATGGCAGGGTGCGCGAACTCAAAAGGTCCTGGGTTCGAATCCGCCATTCGACTACTGTGATGAATCACTCCTAACACAAGCATTTTAAGCTTACCAGGAATGATTAAAGGGAATAGTAATAATGTTGATAGTATTGCGACTATATTTATAAAAAAAATATATCAATTTAATTAAATTGAAAATAAGTACTTTATTTTAGACCATGACTGATTGTGGCCCGTTCTTAAATTTATTATGTTCTCTTAAAACTTTTTAGGTTTAATTAATTAAATTGCTTCTAGTCTTATTAAGAACTTTATTTTTGAAAGTAAGAATGCCGATGATATATAATATGCAGTAGGTACTGATGGTAAATGGATGCTGTGAGACACCTTCAGCTGACATCGATTAAGAATAAAAATGCACATACGTTGTCGTCTTTGAGAAAAACGGGATTACCTTGAGCTAGGGTCTCCAGTTCTTCCTTGAGAGCGTTGTTTTTTTCCGGTCGAGTTGACCCATTCGTAGTGTAGCCATAAATACAGCTACAGCTAGGCTGTATCACCTAAAGCGATTTGGTTGTACATACTGTAAGCTCATATTTTATCAATAAATGAATAAATCTGTACAAATATAAACAAAAAGTAGGGCGACATCAGGGTTTTTGATTTCTCTTTGTCAATATTTTCTTAGATTGATGGATTTGTTCTAATAAAACATTTGCTGAAAGGAAATAATATGTTTTGTTAGAGCTAGATCTAGCAATTCTATTTTTTTTTTCGTCTTCATCGTAAGGTGGCAGCGTGTCTTAAAGTATATTTTATATATGAATGTAATTGAATTTACCTTAAAGTCTTCTAGACATTTTATCAGATATAGGAAAGCGACAAGAAGTTACTACATCTAATTTTACTTATTTTTTAATTCCCGCTGTTTCGGGTGCTTTGCAGCACCCATGATCACGGGGTGACTGAGCTGATTGACGTCCTGATATGTATCATTAGTACATTTAATGAATTACTGAAACTTTTAAAGAAAATCCTGTTGCAAGATATAATATGTGTTATGGCTTAAAAATGAAATTAGTAATTTAGGACTCTTAGCTGACGAAAAGAAAAAAACGCGCGTATTTATGTAACAGTACGTTATATAGTACACACGTGGTAGAGCGACGCTATGGCGTACAATGGCTGGCACAAATGAGGCGGCTCGATCGGGGAAAGACCACGCTCTCTAGAGATCCGGAGACCCTTTTTACTGGTAATAAGGCGTTCCATCTTAGTCCTTAAGGATTACAATGCATCTGCAATTTGATTTTTAATTGAAGATACATGAAGTCTGTGAGCAACAGCATTCATTTACCATCAGGTGGACTGCGTGCTCGTTTGTCACCTTATTTATAAAAATATATAACTTTATAACAGCTTAGTGTAATTTTTCCGAAGCAATTTTGATAAACCTGCGTTTCAATATTCGGTATCACCGGATAACTCAGAAAATATTTTTCGGCTTCGTCAAATTTCAATATTTCTCCTAAAAGGAATGGGAAAATATAAATTTTACGAAAACGCATCTATCATATTTATCGTGCCCTTATTGCCACCAGACAGGTAAATGAAAATGAAAAATATTTTACTATTACGTTACATTCCGTATTGATTTTTTTAATATTGCTCGAGGACGATCCTTTGTAATGTTGTTTTCTGTTTATATCTATATAAAAATATAAAATATTCTCATTTGTTCAAAGTCTAAAATCTTTACACGCTTTGAACGTTTTGCTTTGAAATGTTGACACAACGTTGCATTAGAAAGCGTGCCATAATAAAACGTAGCTGGGTACATACAGCTAGTATAAAATAACGTCCTTAAAAACTTTGTTATCTGATGTGAAAAAAAATTATGGCTCAGTAGCACACCGCCGCTGGGAGTCGCGAGTTCGAATCCTACACGAAACTGGTATTTGTATGGCCTATAAATAATTATTCCTGATCTGGATGTTTGCTCATGCTCGTTTACATATAAATTACGTATGTAAAAAGCGTTAACAAAACAGGAGAATTTCCTATTTTGAGATAACTTTTTTTAACAATTAGGATAGGAACAGCTAAATGTTATATGCTTATAATCCACTACCCCATATCACGCCGTTGGTATCGTAAGATGCGAATGAAGGAAATGAAGTAGAATATGGTATAAAATTAAACTGCGTTTGGCAACCCGCCTATTCAGGGGTGCAACTGTGGCAAATATGAGGACTTTAGACTTTTAATAGGCTGTAATGATTAAATAATAATGAAAATGAATGTCATTTGTGCTGTTTTGTGCCGTAAAAGAGTTCATCAATTCATCTTATTCCGTGGATATCGTAAGAGACGACCTATGGGTCTTCTTCTCCTTTATCAGTTCTCAAAAGTCCACAAGGGATGGGATTAAGGGATGGTGGACAAATCCTCCCTTTAACGAGAGATTAAATGTAATATATGTTTATTTATTTCATTCTTACATCTGTAGAGCAATGGGTTTTTTTTTATAGGAGAGGGGCAAACGAGCATGCGGCTCACCTGATGGTATTAGGAAGGAGTAGGCTCTTTTCTTGAAGGTCTAAGTCTCTAAGTCAAATCAAGTATCTAAGTCGTATCAGTCCGGAAAAACCGCTGATGGTAATCGATTCCACAAGGAAGTTGTGCGAGGAAGAAAACTTTTTCTAAATCGCACAGTGGTGGACCGCCAATCATCCAGATGATATATCCTTATCCTTATATAGTATCTCGAGTTCTGTCGCGATGTGCGATGGTGAAATTGAACGGCTGGAATCAGTCCGAACAATTCCTCAGAGCACTCCCCGTGATAGATGCGATAAAATACGCAAAGAGATGCAACATCTCTACGCAGTGCCAGTGAGTCCAGTCGATCGGAAAGAACTCGTTCGTCGACGATTCAAGCCGTTCTGCGCTGGATGCGGTCAAGTGGAAGGAGCTGGCACTAGGGAGCCTCTGCCCAGAGATGGGAACAGTATTTCATGTGGGGCCGAACCTGCGCTTTCTAAAGTTGCAAGCGGTGTGCCGGCATTAAATACTGTCCCGCTCTGCTGAGTACGCCAAGCTTTTTAGAGGCCAATTTGGCCTTCTCTTCCAAGTGACCACAAAACTGCACATCACTCGATATGTCGACACCGAGGATTCCGATACTGGCTGAGGCAACAAGGGGGGTGCCTTGAAACTGAGGAGATGCGACAAAGGGGTTATTTTAAGTGGTAAACGCGCAAACTTTTGTCTTCTGGGGATTGAACTGGACTAGATTTAGTCGCCTCTAGTCTGAGACTTTGTTCTCGACTTAGTCTCGACTTCAGACACAAGTTTGTTCCGGTACACAGCGACGTTTTCCCGAGAAATATTGGCACGGCCGGTGTATAAAGCATCACCAGTGCTGTCGTCTGCATAGCAATGAATATTACCGGTTTGCAACATATCATTGATATGCAGAAAAACAGCGTTGGTGATAGCACAGCAGAACATCAGCGTTAATGGGCTTATAATCGGAGCATGCACCGTCTACTACCTTGATGCTCGATCTGGAGGAAAACTGGTGATCAATTGCACAATTCTCAGGAATCCCATAGGAAGGCTTCGAAAGAAGCGCTGTGCCAAACCCGATCGAAGGCCTCGCTACGTCCAACTAACGGCCAACGCCTTGGACTCACTGCCTCCGCCCATCTATGAGTTAGGTAACCTAGAAGATCATCAGCTGAGCGACCTCGACGGAAACCGTACTGGCGGTCACTAATCAGTTGGTGATCCTCAAGGTACCGCATGAGCTGGCAGTTCATAACAGTTGCCATTACTTTGGAGAACAAGGAGGTGATAGAGATAGGCCCGTAGTTGGACGGATCTGAGCGGTCGCCTTTTTTAGGGATCGGGTGCATCAAAGCTGTCTTCCACGAGTTCGGGACTACGCCTAGGGAGTAGGAGTGCCGGAAAAGACGCGTTAAAACCAGTGCCAACTCCGGAGCACACGTCTTCAGCACAATAGGTGGGACTCCATCAGGCCCACTCGACTTGTTGACGTCCATAGAGAGGAGTGCTTTACGCACCGAGCGCTGTGTATACAGCACTTCGTGCATAGAGAACTCACACCACGGGATGGTAGGCGGTGTGTTCCCCCCGTCATCGAGAGTGGAGTTGGGCAAAGAGGCCTAGCAGATCAGCTTTCTCCTAGGCGTCATGGGCCAGTGAGTCGTCCACCCTGTGCAGAGATGGCAGAGATGGCTGACAGAAGTACCCTTGGACATCCTTGGCGAGACTAGAATGCACGTGTTCCCGAGGCAGGCGAACTGGTTTCGCCACTGCCGATGTGCTCTGACTTTGCATTGGCAATGACACTTTGAAGGACCTGGAGGCGGAATTATACTTCTTTTAAGAGCGCTGGTATTTACATCGGGACGTTAATGCGTTAGCCCAGGCGGTAGCACTCCTGCTTATAGCGTGATGCAATTTTACAGAGCGACAAACCATGGCTGAGTTCTGCCTGATAGGCAGATGATGGAATAAATAATTCCATTCCCTGAAGTACCACATCAGCGACAGAATCAGCAACAACGTTGGGATCATCCGGCGAGCAAACCCGCTCCCAAGGGTAGGATGCAAAAAGACCGTCAGTCCCAATCAGCTGACCTATAGTGCCAAACACGGCGGCGAGCTGCAGATCGCAACTACGATGGGAGCGTGGTGGCACCGTACTCCGGATCAGACAATGGTCCGAAGAGCCAAGAGGGGCATCGACGGAGACCTGATATCCGTCCGGAAGAGAGGTCAGCAGGAGGTCCAACAGGGAAGGTATATGGTCCTCCACATCTGGGATCCGCGTAGGCGAAGTAACCAGTTATGTCAGACCATATGCCAAGGCAAAGTCATAAACAGATCTACCCGCATGATCGGTTAAACGGGAACTAAGCCATTCAGCGTGGTGGGCGTTAAAACCACCGAGAATTACCTATAGAGGCATCCGTAGACGCGGGAATGGTCGTCGCTGTCTACGCGCAGCCATAGGACCTTCGAGTAAGTAAATGTTTTCTTGTAGCAAGAGTTCTCGCTCTACCAGAATAATAGGATGCCTCACACCCTGTTATGATACTGGCTCTCTTTACCTTTCAGGCCAGCACACAGTTTAGGCACTGCTATTTGATGTAATTGTAATGGATGATCTACCCAGACGGACTTCTAGGCAGAAAAGGAGTCCTAGGTATCACCTAGTAAAAAAATCAGTTCTCCAGCAGCTCGGGTTCTATTTCCTCCGGCGTCAATGAAATTTTTAATTGCAATGTAATGTGCTGTTTTGTCACTTGTAAGGCGGTGAAAGAAAACATGGTGAGGAAACTTATGTGTCATGTGAAATGCGTTAGCACGCTCTGGAGCAGCGGGATGGACATTTACTTGCTCTAAAAACCCTCTCAGATATGAGCAGAGACCTGTGCCCAGCAGTGGAAATTATAAAGGCTGTAACTTTAACTTCATAATAATACAATAATTAAAATTAAGTAATAAAACAAAAGCTCTATATAACGGTTGTAGCACGAATGGGTCGGCTCGACCGGGGAAGGACTACGACCTCACAGAATACCAGCGTAAAATAGCAGCTAAATGCTGCTTTGTTTCGTATGGTGAGAAACGGAGACCCTTTTTACTTGATATGAGGCATTCCATTTTAGTCCTCAGGAGTGACTACGCATCTGCATTTTGATTCTTATTAGAGGATATTATTAATTTCTATGGGCCACAGCATCCACTTACCACGAATCATCCTTTTAAATCAATTTCAGCAAAAAAGTAAAATTGCCTATAGAGGTTTACAGTTCGTTGCATGGCTCTTCATAATTTGAATGGGTAATTGAAGCTAAAATACTGCTTCAATCGAGTTAGCAAAGCAAGTCCAGAAGGGTAAAATGATGTTTGTTTCATGGAAATATATTTTTATTCACACTGATTTAAATTTCAAATTGTCACACTGTGGAATACTTTATATCGTAATTTTGGGTGAAAACGACAATGTTTGCATAGAAAATTATATGTTTGGAGTCGTTTAATAAAAAAAAAAAAATTAGTAAGTAGTTTTAGAGTTGTATAATATGATATGTAACTACAAACACATGATAGACAGGCAATATATTTTAAATGTTTGATTCATGTAAAAAATATAGTCAAAATAAAATTACGCCTGTACCTACAGATAAAAACTTTACTTTTCAAATAGAATTTGAAATTTTTATGAGCCATGCATTGATTGAAGTTTTTTATTAGAACAGAGATTAAGATGGTAGTTTTACTTTGGAAGGCAGACCGGCATTTGCACCAGCTCTCATAACTGATGCTGCTCCCCGTCGACGGTCTGGTGATTTGCGTCTAACATAGTTTTTCTAACATTACATAGTCGCCTCTACGTACTGTTAGGAGGCCGATCCCGTTTGACTTTAAAAAAAACACTAATTAACCCTAAAGGTTTATTAGAAAAAAGTTCACACACAAAGTTGATATTGTTCCTGACTTCCGAAATTTAATACGTCTCGGAATCTATGTCCGATCGACCCGGGGCCGTGAAACTAACTGATTATTAAAATGGAATTAAAATTAATATAGAAAAAGAACAATGCAATTACTGACTAAGGTTATATGAAGTAAAATACTTTAGATTAAATAAATGCTTACTAAGATTTTACTGCGTTGTAAAAAGGGATATAACAGCTCTCCCCCTTTTGACTGAGCTTTTTCTAAGATAAAGCGAAGTTTCGAAATAGAAAAAATGATTAGAGCTCAGAAGGCACTACAAAATATAGAAATAGAAAATCAAAAGTTATAGTAAAATATTGCAAATTTATGTTATAACAATGTAAAAACTTTTGAACTATTTCATTCTACATAAAGATGAAATAGTATAGTTTGTAACTAAGTTGTTTAAAAGAAACAGAGAATTTTTTTTACAAATAGTCAATATAAAATTGAGAGCAATAAAATTATATAAAAGTTTAATAGTCAAATCTAAAATTAAAAGTATTTTCGAAGTAGTAAAATTAGAAATTAACTTGTATTAAGCAAAATAGTAATTTTAATTACAATTACATAGATTGCATTAAAAAAAATAGTGAAATGTAGCAATTACAAAATATAAAATGTCAAAGTAGAAATTAAAATTGTATGATATTAAAATTAATTATTTGTGTTAATCCAAACATTTTGAAAACTAAAATTGAATTAAAAAAATAGAAATTAAGATTTCTTCCAGAGGAAGGGTGAACCTTGTGTACAGTTCTATAAGGTTTCTAAATAGTACAATTTGGTAAAGATTTTGGCGAGTTATTATCTTCTTCAGATGTTAATATATCAGTCAATCTCAATTGTATTTGTAATTTTAGAATTATGTTTCGATGACTTTTTATTATTACATTGATTAAATATTTGGAAAATGGGGGAATTCCGATATTTACAAATTACGACTTAACTAGGCAATATTTTTTGCTCTGGTAACATTACGAAAATGGGGGAATTCCGATATTTACAAATTACGACTTAACTAGGCAATATTTTTTGCTCTGGTAACATTATTCTAGACGACATTTATTTGTCTCCTGGCTTCAGTCGTGTCAGGTAGCTAGTCTCAATAGAGCGCGTGCAAAGTTAACTTTTCGGTGGAAACAGCTTTTTCAACTCTTTTGGTTTTCAGGTTACCCGTTCATTATCTTGGAATTTGCTAAGTAATCTTAATGATTGTTTGATTTTATGATAGATAATCGTTTTTAAGCTTTATTTTAGAGGTTAGGATTAGCCAGCTATTGTTTTTGTGTTTTTTTCGGAAATACCCCACAGGGTTAATTACGAATTAATGGACTATCGAAATACTTTTCCATAGTAGTTTCCAGTGGCTGTCAATCTTTCGTCAGCATAAATTGTTATTTTTGATAACCTTCGAGAATTTAACCAACGGGAGTGGACAAGGCATACCTACCGCTACGCTATGCGAAATGTATAGACATAGTCCAGGAGGAATCGGCGCATGAGTACCGAAAACTATTCCACCTCAATTTTTTTATGCGATTCTCTTTAAATTGTCCTACTGATAATATAAATGCATGTTGACATGGGGCAACTCAGTGCCATATTGTTTAAACCGATTTTTTTTTTCAATTGCAAGGAATTGTTATTTTCAAACGGGACAATTTTTTATTAAATTATATTCTTTAATAAAATAAAAATAAAAAAGTTAAATGACTTTTTACGATAAAGTTGATATCTTCGAAGTTATGAATTGTTAAAGGCTTGAAAAATCCCAATTTCAGATACTTTTGACCCATTAAAAATGCATAAAGAAAAAGAATAAAGTATAAACGATATTTCTTTTATATTTCTTGACAAAATATAAATAAAAAAAGGTCCTATGATTTTTACGATAAAGTTAATATTTTCAGGTTATGAGTTTTAAAGGTTTGAAAATTCCGAATTCGGATACTTTTGACTCATTAAAAATATAAAAATGTATAAAATTTTTTATTCTCACTTACCTGTTATAAAAGTTTGAAAAACCTCTTTAACTAGCCTGATAACTGTCCAACCACGGAAACGCAAGGTGTGCTGCCGTGGTGGTGCCCTAAATGTTTAGAACCGCTGGACTTTGTGGGGTAATTCCGAAAATTCAAGTGAGCAAAATATAGTTTAATTAGAAACATAGTATTTATCAATGCTTTTTGAGAGGGTATAGACGAACGAAAATCGTCAAATCTTCTATCGAAAGTCAAAAGAACACTTTACCGAATTTTCGGTTTTACCATTATATCGGAATTGTACCTTATCCAGAAGAAAAATATGTCAAATTTTAAATGATCGTATTTACATAACATAAAGACATTTTACTAAGATGAATAAAAATAATTAGGATATGTATTTCAATAAATAAAAGTGACATGAGTTGGTTGTAAACTTTGATAGATTTTTTAAAAATAATTATTAAATATGCATCGTATCAACTAATCAGAAAATATGTCGGATTTACCCCAAAGCACCATATACAATTTCCACTATTATTGTGACGATTTCTGAAACATTTAACAGTGGTAGAGCCGCGCTGCAGCTTCTGCTGTAGCATGGATGGGCCGGCTCGAACCGGGGCGGTACCACGACCTCACAGAATACCAACGTAAAGTAGGAGCTTTGCTTCTGCGTTTCCTTGTTAGTGCAGTGTTGAGGCTAATCCCATAACATGGTAGCGGAATTTAAAAGAACTACCCCAGGAGGTACCAGCACCCTGGTAATGGAATCCTCACTGAGCATCCACGGTCAAGCTACCCTCTTCCTGAGCGTGGGTGCTCAGGCTGCCACGTATTCTGGGGGCAAAATCCGCTCTATACTAACACTGCAGGGGCAAACAGAGCAATAAAACCATGGCGACCTGCCACGCTATCCGTGGACTTCTGCAACATCAGGGACTTCACTCGAACCTTAACGCCGTCCACTACCATCTAGAGACGGCGAAGCCAGCCTTGCTCTTTTGACCGAGACGCAGGTGTCCTCTCGGCTGATACTGGCCTCTCCTACCCAGGGTACAAATTAGAACACTTCTTTGTGCCCGGGCTGGTTTGCGTATACGTCGGAGGATATCTGTCTCGACGCCTCGGCAGTCTTGAAGGTACGGACCTCCATCCTATGGCTGCGCGTAGACAGCGACGACCATCCCCGCGTCTACGGGTGCCTGTATAGGTCCCATAGCGGTAATGCCGACACAGACCGACTCATCGACCACGTCCAAATGGCTACTGATTTCTTCCTACAACAGATCCCATCCGTAGAGATCGTGATACTTGGCGATTTTAACGCCCACCACGCTGAATGGCTCGGTTCACGTTTAACCGATCATGCGGGAGATCTGTTTATGACTTTGCCTTGGCATATGGTCTGACACAACTGATTACTTCGCCTACACGGATTCCAGATGTGGAGGATCATACACCTTCCTGTTGGACCTTCTGCTGACCTCTCATCCGGACGTATATCAGGTTTCCGTCGATGCCTCGATTGGCTCTTCGGACCATTGTCTGATCCGGAGTGTGGTGCCACTCACGCTCTCCTCGCGGTTGCGTTCTGCAGGTTGCCGCCGTGTTTGGCATTACAGGTCGGCGGATTGGGATGGAATGCGGTCTTTCTTTGCATCCTACCCATGGGGGCGGGTTTGCTTCTCGCCGGATGATCCCAGCGCTGTTGCTGACTCTGTCACCGATGTGGTGCTACAGGAATGGAACTATTTATTCCATCATCTGTGGTACCCATCGGTGGCAGATCGCAGCCTTGGTTTGGTCGCTCCTGTAAGACTGCATTACGCAGTAAGCAGGAGTGTTATCAGGCCTGGGCTGAGGCTTCGGCGGCTCGGGATGTAAACACCAGCATGCTTAAAAAGAAGTATAACTTCGCCTCCAGGTCCTTCAAAAGAGTTATTGCCAAGGCAAAGTCAGAGCACATAGGCAGAATTGGCGAGAAACTAGTTCGCCTTCCTTCGGGAACCCGTGCATTCTGGTCTCGCCAAGGCTGTCCAAGGAAATTTCTGTAAGCCATCACTACCATCTCTGCACAGGAGGATGACTCACTGGCCCACGACGCAAAAGAGAAAGCCGACCTTTAGGCTCCCTTTTGCGTCCAACTCGACTCTTGATGACAGGGGAACACACCGCCGACCATCCCGCAGTGTGAGTGCTCTATGCCTGATGTGCGATTCACACAGTGCTCAGTACGCAAGCACTCCTCTCCTGGACATCCACAAGTCGAGTGGGCCTGATGGAATCCGCCAATTGTGCTGAGGACGTGCGCCCAGAGTTGGCACCGGTTCTAACGCGTCTTTTCGGTACTCCTACTCCTAGGCGTTGTCCCGAATTCATGGAAGACAGCCGTGCACCCGATCCCAAAAAGGTAACCGCTCTGATCCGTCCAATTACAGGCCTATCGCCATCACCTCCTTGTTCTCGAAAATAATTGAGTCAATTATTAACTGCCAGCTCATGCGGTACCTTGAGGAGCACCAGCTGATTAGTGACTGCCAGTACGGTTTCCGTCGGTCGCTCAGCTGGTGATCTTCTGTTTACCTAACACATAGATGGGCGCAGGCGATCGAGTCCAGGGGAGGCATTGGCCGTTGGTTTGGACGCGAAGGCCTTCGATCGGGTCTGGCACAAAGCGCTTCTTTCGAAGCTTCCTTCCTATGGGCTTCCGAGAAATTGTGCAATTGGATCACCAGTTTTCTGGCTGATCGGAGCATCAAGGTCGTAGTAGACGGTGCGTGCTCCGATTACAAGACTATTAACGCTGGTGTTCCACAAGGCTGCGTGCTATCACCAACGCTGTTTCTTCTGCATATCAATGATATGTTGCAAACCGGTAACATTCATTGCTGCGGATGACAGCACTGGTGATGCTCTATACACCGGCCATGCCATATTTCTCGGGAAAACGTCGCCGAGTACCGGAACAAACTTGTGTCTGAAGTCGAGACTTTGTTGGACAAATTTCGGATTGGGGCGACTAAATCTAGTCCAGTTCAATCCCCAGAAGACACAAGTTTGCGCGTTTACCGCTAAAGGAACCCTTTGTCGTATCACTCAGTTTCAAGGCACTCCTTGTTGCCTCAGCCAGTATCGGAATCCTCGGCGTTGACATATCGAGTGACGTGCAGTTTCGTGGTCACTTGGAAGAGAAGGCAAAATTAGCCTCTAAAAGCTTGGCGTGCTCAGTAGAGCGGGCAGTATTTCATGCCGGCACACCGCCTGCAACTTTACAAGGCGCAGGTTCGGCCTCACATGGAATACTGTTCCCATCTCTGGGCAGGGGCTCCCAGTGCCAGCTCCTTCCACTTGACCGCATTCAGCGCAGAGCGGATCGAATCGTCGACGACCGAGTTCTTCCGATCGGCTTGACTCACTAGCACTGCGTAGAGATGTTGCATCTCTTTGCGTATTTTATCGCATGTACCACGGGAGTGCTCTGAGGAATTGTTCGGACTAATTCCAGCCGCTCAATTTGACCATCGCACATCGCGACAAAACTCGCGATACCATCCATACCATCTGGATGATTGGCGGTCCACCACTGTGCGATTTAGAAGATGTTTTCTTCCTCGCACAACTTCCTTGTGGAACCGATTACCACCAGCGATTTTTCCGGACCGATACGACTTAAGGACCTTCAAGAAAAGAGCCTACTCCTTTTTAAAAGGCCGGCAACGCATCTGCAATTCCCCTGGTGTTGCAGTTGTTCATGGGCGGCGGTAGTCACTTAACATCAGGTGAACCGCAGGCTCGTTTGCCCCCTCTCCTATAAAAAAAAAAAAAAAAAAAAAACATTTAAATAATTTATAGGCTAAGTATAAAAATAGTAATACAATTAAAATATAAGTAAATGTGGAATAGTATGAACCATATTTAATAAAATGTGATTCCTTTTGAAGATTATTTAATTCAAATTCAAATTCTAATCTCTATGGAGCTGATGATTTGCATATTTTAAGGAATCCAAGTTAACTTTGCTTAAAGAGATTGACGTTAAGTGTGGTAAACTTTTATTAAATATGTCCTTTTTGCAACAATCATCTTTGTTGTATCTAAGCTTATATCTATAGTTGATTTAATTGAAAATTGATAAGTTCTTGTTGACAATAATTGAACAGTTTTGGAATAACCGAAACAATTTCCAGTTAATTTGACAATACCTGTGCCAATAATAGAATAATCAGTAATAGCATTATTGTATTTGATAGCTAATTTAATCACATTGCATTGTACATAAATCCATTTATTATTTTTTAATTTATGCCAAATATTAATTTGGCCAAATAAGCACTTGGCGATACATTCAGAAGGTAAGGCATGAGTTACTTCTGTTAATAATTTCGATTCACAATGAGGATTATTTGTACTAGACGTTATAGTAAATAGTTCAAAAATAGAACAGTTATTATTCATAAATTTATAATCATCTAAGTTATTAAGCATAGCATAATGTATTCTATCGTCACTTAAAGCAATATAAGAATTAGAAGGATACAAAAGTTTGTACATGTGACTCGTCGTGAGGAATCGGTAATGGAATATTTTTATAAACAGTGAATTTATCAGGTTTGTAAGCTGAAAACAATCTTATTTTTATTATAATATGAGCTAAGTTTCGAAACGTCAATCAAAGATTATGTATATTCAATTGCACTGGAAAATCTAAACGTTTATTTATTTGATTAATTTGTTTCGTTAATTCATTATAAAGACTTAAAGGGCAAATCACGCTAGGATGCAAAAAATTTACCTTGGAAAATAGAATAGCATTTACAGTCTTGTCTACAAGTTAGAAATAGCAAGTAAGGAGCTTTCAATTATGTTTAGTAAATTATTTATTCTAGAGATGTGAAGAAGTAAATTATGAAGTTTTGTAATTTGCGAAAGAATTTCATTCTTAATTCATTTTGGCTTAATTTATAAATAGTGGCATTGAATTTTTTATGGTGTATTTAATTATGTGAATATTATCTCTGAATAAATTAGATAGTTCTGTTTCATTTTTCCGACAGGTTTCTATCGCTCTTATCGCTATTCGCTCGCTTTTAGGTGTCAGTGTGTGCGCACATCGTGACAACTTCATGGTGTTGTTTTTAGGTGTCGGTGTGCGCAAACATCGTAAAAATTCACTCTTATAATTTTTCCTAAACGCCTCAAAAGAAGTATAACTTAAAAATAAGTTAATATAAGCGATAAAATCCGTAAATGCACGTACAATTCGTGTATGCACTTAAACAAATAAAAAAACATAATAAACATAAAAGCCGCTGTCATGTCCTACCATGCATACGTAGAATCATTACTGCGGTATGTTCTTATAATGTGGGGCAACAGCACTGATCAAAATAAAGTATTTGTTGCGCAACAAAAATGCATTAGAGCGATATGTGGGCTAAAACCGAATGAATCGTGTCAACCGGTGTTTAAAAAACTTGGCTTGTTACCACTACCATCACTTTATTTCTATGAAGTATGCATGTTTTTACAGAAGCACAAAACGTTGCTTACAACGGTAGATGATGTAAATCCCCGTAGTCACCGAGATCCATATAGGCTTGTACTAAACGATAATCCAAGAATAAGAAAATATAATAAAAGTTGTTTATTTATGTGTGTTCACTTATATAATAATATACCTAATTACTTAAAAATATTAAATACCAGATTATTTAAATCAAAATTGTATCAGTGGCTAAATGATTGTAATTTCTATAGTATTAAGGATTTTTGTAGCCAAAAACATTTATGTAAAAAAAATGCATGCTATGTATAACCGTAGCAAAACATGCTGATCTGAAACGTTCTGTAAAATGTTTTATATACCATGTTTTATGCAAATAAATGTTATTATTATTAAAAACTAGTTTTATTTAAACCTAGCCATTCGTCTAATAAAATTTGCATGTCTTTTTTTAATTTTATTAGCTTCACAAATAATCTTATGTTGTAGGAGTTGGTGTAGCTTTTACGATGATTTTGGTTTATCTTATTTGAAGTAATGGCGGGGACGATCCTGAACATGTTCACAGTCTGCAGTTTTCCCGGAGCGTCGGTGTTTCACCTCAGCTATCTGTTCTTTAACGCGGTTTTTTATTGTAAATTTTTTGTCCTATGTAAGAGAGACCACGTTGTAAATCAAACTTGTACACTCCAGCATATTGTAGGGAATAATACGTGACTGACAGTACTAACTTCAAGTTTGATTGAACGTGGCGCATTAGCGTAAATATAAGAGCTCTGAACCTTAAGATATTGTTGTTCACGTTTGATGTATTACGAGTAAAATATAATTTTTCTCGACTGCCCCAGAAGAAGGGTAAAGTTTTCCGAGTGTAATTATATATGTATGAACATTAACATGAAAATTATTTATGTATGTATTTATATGTGTATGTATGTATGATGTATGTATGTATGTATGTAGGTATGTATGTATGTATGTACGTATGTATATTTCTTTGGCACTCTCTGTGGCCTAAACGGCTTGATGGATTTTAACATTATGGGGAGCCGTTAGATTCGCCTTATTTGTAGAAGTGACATCTATATATTTACTATAATATAATGTAGCGGAAGAGTTTTTTTGTTTGTTTAAACACGCTAATCTCTGGAACTACCAGTCCGAATTGAAAAATTATTTTGTATAAAATAACCACATTTATGAGAAATAGTATAGGCTATCTAGCATTAGGCTACACCTCTCAGCAAGACGAAAATATTGATTTTTGTAAAGCAAGTCAGAAGAAAATGCGCTTCCGAAATGATGTATCCGCGTGCACTGGCGTAATGGATAGTGATACGTAAATACAATGTTTCAACAAAAACATAGATCTTTACTACATCTAAAAAAAAGTCCGCGATACCATATGCCTATTTCTTATACATAAGCCACAATAAGGTATTTTTTGACAAAAAAATATTGAAAATTAAAAAGCGATTTATGAGCATTATTTTTAGACATGGCATATTAATCTTTACGAACGAAAGTTACTTCATGATCAAGACCATTTTATGAAGCTAAACTTTACTTATTATAACCTGTTATTTGGATGCATAGTTCAAGAGATAATGAAAAATAAAAAATAAAGGTTGACCCTGCAGGCCATCCTTGAACTTGCCACGTTCGACCTCAAATCGAACTAAAATGAAAATCTCAAATACACCCCTAATGAATACTCCTCTCAGTCTCTAAATTATTTATTGTTTATATGTTACATGAATAATATACCGCATGCGTTGACAGGAATGACGGTATCATTAAAACTATAGGAACTATTTTTACGTTATTATATTATGTATTTACCTTTGCAAATTCAAGGCGCATGTAAAATAATTTTAGTGAAATAAGATTATCATAAATTAAAAGATTATCTATCTAACAAGAAAACTAACATTATAATAAAAAATATCGACAATAAGTTAAAACCCAAAATTTGGTAATTTTAGTTGTGTTACTAAATGTTATAATCTGTTATTTTTCGAAAAATAAAATTATTGGTTACTTGATGGTTCTTCCCAAGACAGAGGTATTTTCCGAACCAGTGGTAAATTAAACATATGAGTGACTGTGTGTATTATTTATAATCGTAATTGTAAAAAAAAATCTGTTTCTGTTGTACGTTATATTACAATGCGATACAGCATACATACATCTTGTTAGCGTAGTCGCTCAGTGTTTCGCCGCAACACTTCAGGGCCGCGGTTTCGAATCGAGGAGAAGAGTTTTTATAACCAAAAATAATTTTTCCAAGAAGAACAATTTAAAAAAGAACAATCAAATTGGAACAAAAAGCGAGCTACAATGCTACAGTACCTAGATTCTAATTGTGTATATCAACTCGTTTAATGTGTAAAAACACAATTTTCTCTTATCTTTGCATGTCTTTGCCTATCTTCTATGTTATCGCAAGCTTTACACCGAGCTAAGGTAGATTGAGAGAGTTTTGTCGCCAAAATATCATCGTGTCGGAAAGATTAAAGATAAATTATCATCATCATTATTAAAGCTCTTCACAAAGCCTCCGTTGAATATAAGCCCCTCAGGAATGCACAAAATTCGGTCTAGAGCTACCTGCATCCATCGACTACCCGCATTACTTACCAGGTCGTCACTCCATCTAGGTCAGGATCACCTTTACTCCTCTTATCGGTGCAAAGATGCCACTCAAGAACCTTTCCTCCCCATTGGTTGTCGATTCTTCAGGCTATGGCCAGCCCATCACCACTTCAGCTTCCTACCTGTGAGCTATGTCGGTTAACCCTAAAGATTACAATCAACAATACATAAATTACCCATTTTTAAAGCATTCGTCACCCATCTATTAATAACGTATGCATGTTCAAAATTAAGTAAACAAGATACGAAGGGTAAACTAATTTAACTTCCTGTTGCAAAGTGCTGTACCGCCAATGCAAGACTGTAAAGGGAATTCGATTATGTTTGTTAACAAACAGTGAAATCCGTATTAAGGCAAACTTGTACACTCCAGCATATTGTCAGTCCGCCATATGTACAATTTTATTTTTTGTGCATAAAAGTTTAAATTAATAATTAAATACGCTTACGTTTGATTAAGATGTAACAAGATCAATAATTAAAACAGTTTTAATTTAAAAAACTAGTGCGTAAAAAAGTTAACAGAAAAGAGAAAAAAATATAACCTACTAGCTTTGCCCCGCGGTTTCACCCGCGTATAACACGTGTCTGAGCCGCGCAACATGACATAACACCTAATTTAAGCATTTTAGATAGCAATGTTATGATCACCCGTGAGGGGGAAAGTGGATAAAATTTAACTTCGCTCTATAACATACATATGCCGATAGATAAAATTACTCCATTAATTTTTGGCAATTTTTTAACTAAAGTAATTAAACTAACCTCGCTCTTAGAAGCGTTCACTGCTCGTTTCTCTCAGTTCTCATCGGGTGGCTAGGGTTTATGCGTCGTTCGCGCGCCAAGCCTTGTGTTGAATTTTTAACATCCCGCTATGTACGCTGTTTCATCAGAACTCGACGTTTTGAGGCTTATTTGACTATTGACTATTCCTTGCCGATTTATTGACTATTCTACAATTTTGTCACTATGTCTGTATGTATGTATGTGTGTAAGTGTGTGCGTGCGTGCGTGCGTGCGTGCGTGAGTGCTAGCGTGCGTGCGTGCGTGCGTGCTTGAGTGCGCGCGCGTTCATGTGTATGTTTGTGTGTGTGTGTGTGTGTGTGTGTGTGTGTGTGTGTGTGTGTGTGTGTGTGTGTGTGTGTGTGTGTGTGTCTGTGTGTGTGTGTGTCTGTGTGTGTGTGTGTGTCTCTGTGTGTGTGTGTGTGTACTATGTGTTTTCGTTCGAAAGGGTGCCAAACGTGTTCAACCGATTTGGACAGGTAGATTTTAAGAAATCACAAAATAACAGATGTAACTTTAAACAGATGTAACGATCAATTCCAAAATCTAATGAGCTCCTAAACATGGAAACGACGTCGATTGCTGCGAACTGCTTCAAAATCGGTTAATGCGTTGAAGAAATATAGCTTTTGAATTTATCGTTTTTTTATAATAAATTTCATTATTGTTCTTAAAATACCTCGTCGATTGCCACCAATTACATCAAAATCGGTTGATCAGTTCGAAAGTTATCGTTGTCAAAACATTTCAAAAAATTTTTTTTTTAATAACTTTGAAATTTCTGTTCGGATCGTTTTTGATGTAATGAGTTAACTATTGTCCGTAAAAATATTTGTCGAGCGATTTGAGGTCGAACGTAGCGGGAAGTTCCAGGGATGGCCTGCAGGGTCAACGTTATTTTTTTAATTTTTCATTATCTCTTAAACTATGCATCCAAATAACAGGTTATAATAAGTAAAGTTTAGCTTCATAAAATGATCTTGATCATGAAGTAACTTTCGTTCGTAAAGATTAATATGCCATGTCTAAAAATAACGCTCATAAATCACTTTTTAATTTTCAATTTTTTTTTGTCAAAAAATACCTTATTGTGGCTTATGTATAAGAAATAGGCATATGGTATCGCGGACTTTTTTTTAGATGTAGTAAAGATCTATGTTTTTGTTGAAACATTGTATTTACGTATCACTATCCATTACGCCAGTGCACGCGGGAACTCATTTCGGGAGCGCTTTTCTTCTGACTTGCTTTTACAAAATCAATATTTCTGTCTTGCTGAGAGGTGTAGCCTAATGCTAGATAGCCACACAATTTGTCATGAATGTGGTTATTATATAAAAATAGTTTTTCAATTCGGACTGGTAGTTCCAGAGATTAGCGTGTTTAAACAAACAAAAACTCTCCGCTACATTATATATAGTAAATTTATAGATGTCACTTCTACAAATAAGGCGAATCTAACGACCCCCATAATGTTAAAATCCATCAAACCGTTTAGGCTACAGAGAGCCAAAGAAATATACATATACCTACATACATACCTACATACATACATACATACATACATACACACATACATACGTACATAAACAATTTTCATGTTTATGTTCATACATATATAATTACACTCGGAAAACTTTACCCTTCTTCTGGGGCAGTCGAGAAAAATTATATTTAATCGTAATACATCAAACGTGAACAACAATATCTAAAGGTTCAGAGTTCTTATATTTACGCTAATGCGCTACGTTCAATCAAACCTGAAGTTAGTACTGTTAGTCACGTATTTTTCCACAATATGCTGGAGTGTACAAGTTTGATTTACAACGTGGTCTCTTACAGGACAAAAATTTACAATAAAAACCGCGTTAAAGAACATATAGCTGTGGTGGAACACCGACGCTCCGGGAAACTGCAGACTGTGGACATGTTCAGGATCGATCGATCGTCAAATAAGATAAACCACAAATCATCGTAAAAGCTACACCAACTCCTACAACATAAGATTATTTGTGGCTAGTAAAATGAAAAAAGACATGCAAATTTTATTAGACGAATGGCTAGGTTTAAATAAAAGTAGTTTTAATAATAATAGCATTTTATTTGCATAAAACATGGTATATAAAACATTTTACAAAACGTTTCAGATCAGCATGTTTTGCTACGGTATATATATAGCATGCATTTTTTTACATAAATGTTTTTGACTACAAAAATCCTTAATATAAATTATATATAATATACTGCATGCGTTGACAGGAATGACGGTATCATTAAAACTATAGGAACTATTTTAAGGTTGTTATATTATGTATTTACCTTTGCAAATTCAAGGCGCATGTAAAAATAATTTTAGTGAAATAAGATTATCATAAATTAAAAGATTATCTATCTAACAAGAAAACTAACATTATAATAAAAAATATCGACAATAAGTTAAAAACCCAAAAATTTGGTAATTTTATTAAAAATAATACGATTTGAATAAAATTGAATAGAATCGAGAAGGATATTTTTATTCAATATTGATAAATATAAAATAACTGAATAAAACTACTTTTTAGATTCTGTCGCGTTTAATTAATTTATTTTAAATTCCGACGATCCGGACCAAAACTAATAATTAAAAAGCTGAAGGCTTAAAAAAGGCGGAAAGAACCCGGAGTGTTAACTCTGACATCGGGACGTCAGTCACCTAAGTAGGAATTTAAAAATAAGTTAATTAAACGCGATAGAATCCGTAAAAGTAGTTTTATTCAATGTAGTGTTCGTAAATATAAGAAATCATTATATAAAATAACTTCGAAAGATATTTTGTAAAACTAATAATATTTAAAGAAAAGCCGATATTAAAACCTACAATGATTATGAATACAAAAAATTAAAAACTTTAAGAGCTGTTGAATAAATCTCTTTAAAGTAATTTAGTACGTCAGAAAGCTTTACCAAATGGCTCAGAGATATCATAAAATTACCCAATTATTTAATTTTGAACTTTGCAAAATAGACCAAAGAAGTCATGAAAAGTTTTATTTTTTTAATTCAAATGATACATTCTTTTCTTTACAAATCGCTAAACTTTTATAATAATGGCTAACCATTAAATATTCACATTTGATACATAAATGCTTTCAGCAGGTATTTACGACAGCTTTAATAAGCAATTTTAATAATTTATTAAGGAACTATCAGTGCCGGCAACTTTGAATGTGTGTAGTTATTGGAAATTACGGATTATTTGAAATCGACGGATTATATTTTTTTAGGAAGAACAAGGGTGACCAGCTGGCAAACAGTCAAGGGGACACGGGAGTTATTTGTATGTCATTAAGACAAATAAACATTTTTAATATTTTTGTCAGTCTGTCTATCTATCTGTCCGGGATTATCTTCGGAATGGCTGAACCGATTACGATAGAACTTCACCAACATATAGAGCATAATACCAGGAGTGATCTAAGCTATATTTTATCTAAAACTTGAATTTTTTATAGTGAAATCGAAAAATTATAAAATATATCTATCTGTCTATCTATCTGTCCGATTATCTTCGGAATGGCTGAACGATTACGATAGAACTTCACCAACATATAGAGCATAATACCAGGAGTGATCTAAGCTATATTTTATCTAAAAACTTGATTTTTTTATAGTGAAATCGAAAAATTATAAAACCTAAATGACGCCACAATAATATTAAAGCCAAGCGAAGCCAAGGTTGCTAGTTATAATTAAGACCGATTGTTATCTCTCTCCAGCACATAAAAAGTACTACCATAAATGCTTATAATATGGATGATAACTTGGGAATGAGGTGATCGCTTCCAAGCTATATCTAATTTGTTTTGTGTGTAAATAACGTATATGATTGTAAGCTGTTATTTTAAAAATCCTGCTGGGTTTCTTGCTGGTTCTTCCCAGAACAGAGGTGTCGTCCGAACTAGAGGTAATTAACTTAATTAACTTATTATTTATAACCTTTATTGAATAAAATAGTTTCTGTTTCTGTGTATATGAATTTATTGGAAAATAAAATGTACTCTGATTCATACTAAGAACTTTAATGTCATTCCTTTGTGATGAAATAAAAGTCTGTAAAAGTTGTCCATAGAAAACCTCAATCTCCCTCAAAATTTCTCAATATCGCCTTAGAACTGGCAAGAAGACCTAGCTGAATTTTTTGACAAATACTTTTTTTACGGCAAATTTTCCTGTCGTTTGGTTATTATTCATAAAAACGTTGAAAGTGTAGTTTAAATTAGGCGCCAAGTATAAGACTGTTTCAGTTGGTCCTTACTCAGACTTTACCTAGACTGCAAGTACACGTGGCTGTGACACGTTACGCAGTTTGTTAGAAAATATTTTGTTGTTTGCAATATCTTTCGATGTGTTAACTACGTAAGTAATTACGACATATTTCTACCCACTTTTTTCATTTAGTGTATATTCTAAAATAATTTAACTGCGTTTAAAATAGGACATTTTGTTTTGACTTCAATGTATTCGCGAATTATTTTATGTTGATAATCTGCGCAGGAATCGTGAGTTCTGGTTAATTGCGTAGGTTATTCAACGCTCTAAATTCGTCTTTGGGTAGATTTGGCTTCGGCGCTGAACTTCGACGTAACATAGACGAATTGTCTTGTCGTATCGCTTCCAAATCTTCTTTTCGCATATTTTTTTTTAAATAAACAGTCCTCGACACTGCAGATAATTTCTTTGTACGGTAATATTCGAGGTGTTATGACGAAATTAATTCCTTCGATAATACTCTAATTGTTGCATCATCTAGCGTTTGTTTTGACAGATTATAGACCGCGTTTAATCTATGATCCGTGTTTGTTTGTGTTGTAAGACCATGGGTGCTGTAAAGTACTCGAAACGTCGTAAATATAAAATAAGCGATAAAATCCGTAAAAACTAGTTATATTTAAACTTAATACTAGTTGAGTCCGAAAAATGAGCTCGACCAAATGTAACGACAATAGGGGAAGGTTTAATTGTAAGAGCATCTGGAAATTCAGATGAGGAATCAGTATCAGGATTAAGATGTCCTAAGCTTTTAAAATTTGTATTTAACTTGAGCCTGAGGCTTTCTAAAATATCTGTAGACTTTTATCTACAACATCCAGACGTTGAATCCTATGATATAAGTGGTTAAGTAAGTTTTGAGTACGTTTATATAAATTTTTATCATATTTCACTGATAATGTTTTAAATTCATTTCTACTTTAACAAAGCTATGAATACCTCTCCGTCTACAGAAAACTCAAACCCAGATTCAATAATATCATCCAAAGGCATCGCGTTGGCTAGTTTGACTATCTGCCTGCGTAATTCATGAACGTTTTCTCCAGGTGAGCTGCCTCTAATGGCCACCCTTAGCTTAGTTCGCTTTTGTAAGGACAAAATTGAATTTCGTATGACATAATTTAAGAAGTCTTAAAATTAAAATTATTGTCTAAGAAGTTGAAGGCTCGACCAGGTCCACAGGAAGTGTACCTGGTCGATCTACATCACTCACCTTCGATTTGCCGACGATATAGTCCTTATGGCAGAATCGCTGGAGGACCTAAGCACTATGCTCAATGACCTCAATAGTGTCTCCCAACGGATAGGTTTTAAGATGAACATGGACAAAACAAAGATCATGTTTAATGTCCATGTCACACCTATGCCGATAGTTGTTGGGTGTACTAAGCTCGAAGTTGTTGATGAGTATGTTTACCTGGGACAAATAGTCCGACGAGGTAAGTCCAACTTGACCGAGAGGTTTATCGACAGATTCAACTCGGCTGAGCAGCGTTCGGGAAATTGCGATACATCTTCTCGTCAGGTATACCTCAACACTTGAAAACGAGATTGTACAACCAGTGCGTGTTGCCAGTGATGACCTATGGAACTTAGACGTGGTCCTTCACTGCTGGCCGTATGAGGACGCACAAGGTCGCTCAGCGAGCTATGGAGAGGGCTACGCTCGGAGTTTTTCTGCGTGATAAACTGAGAAATGAGGATATCCGCAGGAACCAGAGTAACCAACATAGCCCAACGGATTTAAGCTGAAGTGGCAATGCGGGCCATAGCTCGAAGAACCGACAACTGATGAGAAAAAGGTTCTCGAGTGGCAGCCTGTACCGGTAGGCGAAGTGTAGGCGTCCCCCACTAGATGGAGTTACGACCTGGGAAGACATGCAGGAAGTCGATGGATACAGGTGGCTCAGCTGACCGTGCTTTGTGGCATTCCTTGGGGGAGGCCTATGTTCAGCAGTGGACTTGTTAAGGGCTGTAATGATGATGATGATGAAGAAAATTATTTTACTAGGTTTATGTGAGTAAGTTTAAAATTTTACAAATAACCAATAAAACTTATTATTAGGTCCTTACATATGAAATTGGCGTTTTGTACGGGAGGAATATAAAGTCATTTTTTTTGTAAAATATATTTAATTAATCAAAGTATGCACCGTTGTTATCTATGCACTTTGCCATCTCAGGTAGTTCATCGATCCTTTACTAAAAAACCATGGAAGCGAGAATCAACAACTTTGGACTGCCGCATCGGAAATGAATTTTTTTCCAAGAAGTTGTCCAAATTCCGGAAAAATGGTAATCTGTTGGAGCAAGGTCCGGAGAGCACGGTGGATGTCGCAGACATTCTAATTGTAGCTCATCTAACTTAGAAGTTGTTTGTAGTGCAGTGTGCGGTCTTGCGTTGTCGTGAAGCAGCAGTGGCATAGAGCGATTGACCAATCTCGGTTGTTTAGCAGCTAGTTCTTCCTTCGTAGTTTGCAGTTGCTGACAATAGATATCTGCCGTAATCGTTTGGCCAGATTTTAGAAAGCTGTAGTGAACGACACCGGCGCTAGTCCACCAAACGCTCACAAGTAACTTTTCTGAGTCAATTTTCGTTTAGGGCAGGATATGACTGGGTCTCCAGGGTTCAGCCATTGAACATTGAACATTGACGAGCGCTTTCGATTATCGTACAGTATCCACTTTTCGTCACCAGTAATGATTGGATTTAAAATCCTTCATTATTGTGTCGGTTGAGCAGTAACACAGCAGTCGATGCGTGTTTGCAAGTTCGATTCACTCAATTCATGAGGTACCCATCGATCAAGTTTTTTACTTTCCTGATTTGTTTCAAGTGGATTAATACAGTTTTATCACTTACCCCAGCCTGCAGCTATCTCTGAAGTGCTTTTGATGGATCCGCTTCCACAATAGCCTTTAATTCTTCATTTTCCACTTTGGTCTCCGGCCGTCCACGGGTTGGTTCTAGGTCGAAATTTCCAGAACGAAAACTTTGAAACCAAAACGTACCGTGCTTTCTTTGCGACACCAGCGCTACACATTATTAATTTATCCTTAAATTAATCCTTGAGCTGTTTCTAGCACTGCTGCCACGGTAGAACTCGTACTCGTAAATATACCGATATTTCATGTTTTCCATTGTGCGGTAATAAGCGATGCCAAAGAATATAATAATAAGGAAAAAACAAATGAATGACTGTTTTCAAAATTCAAATGTACCAGCTAAATAAATTTATAAATTTGAATTTGGAATTCTTAACCAAAGAGGAGATATTTCAGATCAAATTGGTCAGTACGACAAAACGCTAATTTCATATCTAAGGACCTAATATTTTTAGTAACAATCCTCCGTCCTGTTACAATTTTCGTAATAGTAATCCCCTAAGTTTTTTATGTTTAATAATTGATTATATATGTTCAAAATAACTACAAGATAACAAAAAAATGCAACTAAGAGGGCAACTGTAGTATATTTTTGTATTAAGAAAGCTTATTATTAATAAAATCAAATATATTATTTGTGTCCATACATGATAAAGACACAACAAAACACAACTAAAATTAAAATAATTACACTGCAGTTGCAAAACATAAAAAGCAAAATAAAAGTCATAAAACAAAAGGCTTACAATATACACGCACGCACAACTAAAATTCCTGATCCTGAATAACCTTAAGGAAGAACAAAATGAAATAAAACTAACAGGTCGCGGGTTTAGGAAAAAGCGAGTACTTCCCTGGCACGAATAGCGGCGAGTCCGGAGGGAGTGATTGGGGATATGTGTCCTTTTTAGACCGACTTCACTTGCGAGTTTAATGTATATTTATACATACATATATATATATATATATATATATATATATATATATATATATATATATATATATATATATATTTCATTCCAAATCCTCCCATCTTATGTTTGAAAAAAATAATAATAAGGATGTCACAGCTCCAGCGATGTTACCTGAACACACAGACGAAATCCTTCATGAACCTTGCCTCCAAAGTAGGTAATATATTTACGCCCACCGCCAGAATCAACTGGGCGAGTAAAACTAATAAGTTTGGTGTGGCGATACATGCTACCAGAACGGAGGCAAAAAAATAAAGTTATATCAACTAAGTATGTTTTGGAAACTCGTAAGAACTGCCAGGGGAAATTCAATACAGTCTAGAATGAATGCTATACGAGACGAAAATGGCTGTATACTGAATGATGAAGTTTCTAATTTAAAGAGATGGAAGGAATACTAAACTTTACAGAAAGAGTGACAAAGCAAATTTATGCTGCAGAAGTGAACGGCAGAGTCGGAAATGGACGCCCTAGACGAAGGTTTATCGACCAAATTGGCGATATATTGAAAATGGGCCAGATTAGGAGTACTCTTAACCGACGAGCGTGTATGCGTAGATATATGGATGCAAAGGAGGCGAAAGAGATGTGCCAGGATCGTGCCAAATGGAAGTCCGTAGTCTCTGCCTACCCTTCTGGGTGACAGGCGTGAGTGTTTATGTATGTAATTTATAAAAAGGTCAACAAATACTTCATGATCCGTAATTACAAATTTAATAAATTATGCATTTACTTATTCCTATAACTAAATAATAATACACCTCAGCTGCTGACAGCAATTTTTAAATGCCAAATTTCATAAATTTTTGACCAACGTCGCCCAACGGATTAGTAACATGAAATGGCAATGGGCCAGCCATATAGCTCGAAGAACCGACAACCGATGGGGTAAAAAGGTTTTCGAGTGGCAGCCTCGTACCGGTAGGCAAAGTGTAGGGTGTCCTCCCACTAGATGGAGTGACGACGAAAGAAGTCGATGGGTGCAGGTGGCCAAGACCGTGGTTTGTGGCATTCTTTGAGGAGGCCTATGTTCAGTGGACTTGTGAAGGGCTTTAATGATGATGATGATGAAAATACTCAGTAAATAAAAAGTAATAAATTGTCAAAATGTACAATTATTATTGCAGCTTCGTCTGGGTAAAATCTATTAATAATCTAATGTAGCGTTGTTTATAATTAAGATATTCAAAGACTATTTATTTTATAATTTTTGTTTTATTAAAATGTGAAAGTATAATGGTTTCTTATATTTACGCGAACACTCACATTGAATAAAACTATTTACGATTTTATCGCGTTTAATTTTACTAATTTTGACCCGACGTCTGGCTGCTTACAGCACCCATGGCTGGGACTGGTGTTTGACGTCCCATCGCATAGCCTGGCCTTCAGTTTTAATATTTTTGGTCCGATCACGCAGAATGAGCCAGTATCTTGCTGCAGCAGTGCTTGCTTGGATTTAATTTTTAATTATAGGATCCCAGCGGCAGCACCATCCATCTTCTCTATTGAAATTAGGATGTTTTTAATTTTCAATAGCCTCGCGTATCATCCTTGGTAGAATCGGTGTTCTGCGAGGATTTGTGGTCTATCAAATCTGATGTAATGGCGGGGACGATCTTGAACATGTTCACAGACTGCAGACTTCCCAGAACGTCGGTGCCTCACGTCAGCTATATGTTCTTTCACGCGGTTTTAATGGATCTTTTGTTTGTCCTATAATAGAGACCATTCACAATCAAGCTTGTACACCCTGCATCTTGTAGAGGATATTACACTTGACGGATGGTAAAACTAAATCTTCGGCGGCTTGAAGTATGTTTTAATAGAAGCTCGCTTCAAAATATAGCCAACCTGTCTGTGACCTCTAACATAGGGTAGTACAGCAGGCACACGCTCGACTGTGGCCGCTTCACTCGGTCACTGTGACGTAGGCGCGGACCCGAAGCTTGTTGTCTTGCAATACTTGCTCGACGCTGAAGCTCGGCGGCCAGATGTTTTCTGTCACAGATCCCCTGTGCTCTGAAACAAAGATTTTCCCACGGTAGCACTGTGATGGATGATGGTGATTCACCATTTAAATATCGGTTGGTATGGGTCTTTTCCATACACAGTGACCAATAGTGTTATCAGGATTTCGGATGACTAAAACATCTAGGAAAGCTAAAGAATTGTTTGCCTCTAACTCCATTGTGAATTGTATTTTAATTTATGGAATTAAGGTGGTTTAAAAATGCAGTTACTTTGTCAGATGGTAAAATTGTGAAAGTGTCGTCTACGTACCGCTTGTAGAATCTTGGATATACAGGAGCAGTAAGAAGGGCTTTCTCCTCAAAGTCCTCCATGAATATATCGGCGACTATGGGAGATATGGGTTTACGACTCACCAACTTATAAATTGGCTCAACACTTGGCAAAAGTTCTGTCACCGGAGAAGACAAACCAGAGCACACAGAAGGATTCGTACCATTTTGTTAGTGAGATAAAGACCTACATCTCGCTGACAATGAAACTATGGTCAGTTTGATGTTCAGTCACTATTTACATGCTTACCCATTGAAGACTGCATCTCAATTGTAACCAGGAAGCTAGAAGAATACAACATGCCTACAGAATATGCATTACTGTTAAAGCACTGTCTTACATCTGGCTATCTATTGTGGAAGGAGGAGTTCTACAAGCAAGTAGATGGTGTAGCAATGGGTTCACCTGTATCTCCCATAGTCGCCGACATATTCATGGAGGACTTTGAGGAGAAAGCCCTTCTTACTGCTCCTGTATATCCAAGATTCTACAAGCGGTACGTAGACGACACTTTCACAATTTTACCATCTGACAAAGTAACTGCATTTTAAACCACCTTAATTCCATAAATTCTAAAATACAATTCACAATGGAGTTAGAGGCAAACAATCTTTAGCTTTCCTAGATGTTTTAGTCATCCGAAATCCTGATAACACTATTGGTCACTGTGTATAGGAAAAAGACCCATACCAACTGATATTTAAATGGTGAATCGCACCATCATCCACAGTTAGCACCGTGGGAAAATCTTTGTTTCAGAGAGCACGAGGATCTGTGACAGACATCTGGCCGCCGAGTCAGCACGTCGAGCAAGTATTGCAAGACAACAAGCTTCGGGTCCCGCGCCTACGTCACAGTGACCGAGTGAAGCCGGCCACAGTCGCGTGTGCCTGCTGTACTACCCTATGTTAGAGGAGTCACAGACAAGGTTGGCTATATTTTGAAGCGAGTTTTATTAAAACATACTTGCCGCCGAAGAAGATTAGTCAATTTTACCATCCGTGTATAATGTCCTCTACAAGATGCAGGAGTGTATGCTTGATTGTGAATGTGGTCTCACATAGACAAACAAAAAGATCCATTAAAACCCGCGTGAAAGAACATATAGCTGATGAGGCACCGACGTTCTGGGAAGTCTGCAGTTGTGAACATGTTCAAGATCGTCCGCCATTACATCAGATTTGATAGACCACAAATCCTCGCAAAAGAACACCGATTCCTACCAAGGATGATAGCGAGGCTATTGAAATTAAAAACATCTAATTTCAATAGAGAAGATGGATGGTGTGCCATCTGCTTGGGATCCTATAATTAACAAATTAAATCCAAACCCAAGCATACCACTGCAAGACTTCAAGATACTGTAAGCTCATTCTGCGTAGATCGGACCAAAATTAATATTAAAAACTGAAGGTAGCGGCTAACTATGACATTAGGACGTCAAACACCTCAGTCCCCTGTGACCATGGTGTTGTAAAGCACGAAACGTCGGGAATCAAAATTAGTAAAATTAAACGCGATAAAATCCGTAAAATAGTTTTATTCAAAATGTGAAAGTATTTAGAATAAATTGTAGCCAGATCACACCGGCATCCTGAAGTTTTTTATTATCTATCTTCATTTAAAAAGGCTTTTATCCTACAAGGATATGTCAGCCTTATCGTAACATAACTTGTTCCTGTTACACAAATCCTATTTAGAAAGGGGGAATCAATGTGGTAAGAATATGGAAATGAATGATTTTGCTACCGCTGAGTGTGGCTCCGCAAGTATACTCAAAAACCAACTCGTTTCACACAAATTGATATTAAATTTTTGCACCAGATTTTCCCTTTCCCTTTGATATTTGACACATTCTGCTAGCATATGTTGGACATCTTCTATAATGTGACAAATATCGCAATTGGGCAAGTCTGCTTTTTTCATCAAAAATACAATTGTTTTTTATTGGGATAGTGCCCAGAACGTAACCTATGAATAGCAATTATATGGTTTCTATTCATTTCAATATTATTATACCACGGTATCCGAAGAGGCTGACTTTGAATTGTTTTATATCATATTCCTTTTTCTCTGCTTCTTTCATCGAAATGCTCTCTAAATTTATCATAACAAAGGTTTTTGAATTTCGTCAAGGTTTCCGTGTAAATTGGTAAAATATTTAATTCGGTTCCTTGCGCTATAGCGGCTTTTGCTAATAGGTCAGCCTCTTCGTTTCCTTCTAAACCTATATCAATTAATACCCATTGCAATTTAATATTTATATAGCGATTTCTGTAATCATATAATTGGTTTAATACCCTAAGTTATCGGCACCTCTGCTATAACCAGAGGCGCATCGAGCTAAGTTTTGTAAAGCGCTTTTGCTATCTGAAAAATAACAAAATTTTGTCCACTTAATTGCTAATATGTTTCAAAGCTTCAGATATTACAACAGTTTCCATCGTCATTATCGATAGTCTTAGTTCTGTTATAAACATAGCTGTAATTTTTTTCTTTAGGATGACAATATGTAGCTCCTAAGCCTACACGATTCTTGGATCCATCAGTAAAGATTTGGTGCCAGTTAGCATATTTGTCATCTAATTCCTTTAATACATTGGTTCTAAGATACATAGCTCCATGACTGTTTTTCTTCTTTAGAACATAATCTAAATCCACTTGAATAGTTTCATTTATTCTATATAGGAAACCCAAATATTAAGTTTAAACATTTGTAACGGATAAGAATTTTCAATATTATTACATAGTTTACAGTCGTCGTATGCAAGTAAAAGTAATGTTTTTTTTTATTGTGCCAGTATCTATAATTAATAACAGAACTAAGATCGTTCAGTATTTTAATTGTTGCATTATCTGTCCAGGACATGTTTTTAATATAGTATTTATATGCTAAATATTGTATTCTTACGAACAATGGTTGAATGCCTAACTCACTCTCCATAATATGGATAGGTGTACTTTTGATAAAACCCCCTATAATTCGAAGAGCTTTTTGATATTATCTAGTTTAGACAGATGTGTTTTAGCACTATTATCGTATAAAAGCATCCAAATTCAAGCCGACTGCTTAATAGAGTGATATATATAGTGCGCATATGCTTAGGATATACACCCTAAGCAGGCCCGGACAAAACTTTTAGTATATTTAAGAATTTGAAGTTTTTTCTACGATCTCATTAATATGTTTAGTCCATCTAAACGATTTGTCCAGCCATAGGCCCAAGTATTTAACATTTTTATGTACAGGGATAACATTGTTATTAACGCTTAAAGTAATTTCTCTTCTTTTATAACCTCTGTTAAAAACACATAATTTCATCAATCGGTTCAGCCATTCTGAAGATTTGTTCAGACAGAAAGACAGACAGACAAAAGTGCACATTCATCGGATCCAAGCCTAGTTTCACCCCCACCCCCTATCTTGATAAATATAGGGGGGGGGGTGTAATAGTATGAATATATAATATAATATAGTGCGTAGAATCGGATCTAAATTCAATACCCCCAAATGAAATGGCTTTATCAGAAACATATTGTGTGAAAAAAATGTAGAAAGCAAACTGAAATGTAATGCTTGTATGGCTTTGAATAATTTACAGAAACTTGAAATAATAGATTCAAGCCTTTATAAAATGGTAATAATACATAATGGTACTCCGAATTAATTATTAAGAATATAACTAACAGTATGCAAGATTTTTTAATTAAAGATATTCCAGAGTCAGAGACTTCACTGAGAGCGTGTGTAAGAACATCGCCTTACTGTGGAGGTCAAGGTCACTGTCGATGTGGTTATAAAAGTAGCTGTAAGGCTGACAGATGTAGTTGTCACAAAAAAAACTGTGAATACACGTGGGAATTGTTCTAATAGTAATTATAATAATCATTAGTGCAATTAAAAGTACAATGTTGGACATCAACCTCCTACATGGATTATGGGGGATATGTGCCAAAATTTTTACGCTTGGAATTGTATTCGTATCTTTGATTTTAAAGTACTGTTGTAACATCATAATTTAGTTTGCTTCTTAGTTGATTTTACGTTTAAAGTCATAGGTCTGAGATATAATGATTAATTAATATTTTCGCATTTGCTTATTGAGTTTGAGAAATAATAATACATTGAGTTATAAGATGTTATACATTAAAGAATATAATGAAATAGATATTTTATTTTTCTACCCAATAGATGCATGGCATTATTCATAAAGCCCGGTCAATTTAATATTTTCAATACATGTCATATTGCCCTCTCATATTGGGCATTCTTCCAAGTGTTCGGTTATTATGAATTAGCTTTTGCCTGCGACTTCGTCCGCGTGGAGTTCGGTTATATCGCGCCCATGTGTGAAAAAGAGTCTGCTGGTATAAGCCACAATTATAAATGGATGTCGCGTCAAAGCTAGTAAACTACAAAACTTTTTTATACACCACATTTTTTGCTAATCTATTACTGTGTGCCAAAATTATTAGACTACTGAGCAAGCCACATAGAATTACCCGTGTGAAAAACAATTTTCTCTCAAGTCTATACCCGCAAATTTTAATGTCTGCCCTTGTGATTTGTTTTTGGTCAAGAAGCAGATTTTGAGGGAAACTATTGTTTGAATTCAGGAAGATCATTCGGGATCAAGGGAATTCTTGGTACAAATACAGTTTCCCCTTGCGCACATCCAGTTATAATTGTGGCTTCGACTATATTGCGATGTAACGCTTTTACTTTTAGTCTAGTTCCGTTGCGCAGTTGAGAAGGTTTTAAGTTTCGCAACAACATAACAGGAGTGCCCACGCGCAGAATAAACTTATGATGTGGAAGACGCGATGGTTTCAGTGAATTAAGAAATTCGACAGGGTAGTTAATTGCGTCATCTGTGTTGACCACAGGGTCTAATGACGTGTACACCATTTCTTCCCCCTCAAAAGACGTTAACAGTATATCGTTAATTGCCGCTGCTTGGTCGTTTTCGGGGTTAGGTGGCATGTTCACACAACCATTCCATTGGCTTATCGTGGATATAGCAATATCTGGGTAAATTTTGGATATTAACTCCTGTAATGTAAATACAACAGTACAAATTATCAGGGATGGTTATCATTTCGTCATTTATCGGGTAATCACCGTTGTCGATTTCAAGTGGGAGATCTGCAAATCCACCAGCAGACTTTTTCTCCAAGTGTACCCGCACATTTTTCGAGAGCTTGAGGATTTTAATTAGAGGCCATAAAGTGGATCTCTTAAGACACGCCTTAACTTCATCTGCTCTAGTTCCTTTTGGCACTACTGGTAGAGTCTGTCTAAAATCTCCAGCCAGCAAAACCGTTACACCACCCATTAACTTCTTATTTTCTTTATCTTGTAGAGTTCTGTTTAAAGCCTCTACGCCACCCTTATGAGCCATGGTTATTTCATCCCACACTATCATTTTAGTATGTTTTAATACTTCAGCAAAATTATTTTGTTTCGATATATTACAAATGGGAGTATCAGCTGTTGTTAAATTGAGTGGTAACTTGAAGTGCTACCTTCAAGATCGCAGCTACACTGCTTGAGGGTGAGCAGTTCGTCCACCCTCAAGCAGTGTAGCTGCGATCTCAGAAGAAGCCACAGCCAAAGCAATTCCGCGAGTACTTCTAACTTTTGCTATTAGCAAATTTATGAGGAATGTTTTGTCTGTTCTACCGGGAGCATCTAAAAAGAATATTCCACCCTCATTTGATTCAATTTTTGTGTTAATTTGATTGTAAACTGATTTTTGTTCGTCATTCAGTGATCCTTCATTATTTTTAATTTTAACTGTGTTTTCTAAGTCGAAACTTGTCTCTTTAAGAAACTCTCTATTTTCAAATTGTTGTTCTTTGCTTGGCTGAGGTAACCCATACTTTTTTAGTAGCCGACCACCCAATGCTAATACGACATCTTCTATTACCGAAAGGCATTTGTTAATTACCACATCTGTTATGTGCTCTATATAGATGTGTGTATCTCCCTGTCTTTCTAATTGCCATTTAAAATCTTCAGATAGGTTTTCTTTGAATTTCTCCCAAAGGCTTAAAGGGTCTGATACTTGGCAGAACGCTAAAATAATCGTAAAAAGATCCCAAATTATTTGCGGTGATTGGCAAAATGCTGCCTCTTCCATTGCTGCGAACAAATGCTGATCATCTTCAAGCAAGCCGAGAGCTTCGCACGCTGATTGTAACGCGGAATATACCATGACAATGTACAGTTTTTAACGCTTCAAACGAAATTGGGCCCCGGATCTCATGAAGAAGCATGCGAAGGTGATAGCATTCTGTATTGTTCGGATGCACAGTATAAACACTGCCCAGAACGTGCTCTTTTTTGACCCCTGGCCAGCCTTCAACATTTGCTCCTCTTTTTCTCCTTTGGAACTTTCTTTTATCCCAAACGTAGTATGCAGGTACTTCTAGGTAGAGCAATGTATTTGCAAAGTTATCCACTTTACACAAATCGATAAAGGATAGGAGTGTGGTTCTTGGAGGACTATTCACTCTTTCACTCAGATTTTGCTCATTAAAATAAACCCATTGACCATTTTCCAAATGAACAGCGAGGTGGACTACGGGAGAGAAACGCTCATGAATAGGAAATTCAAGGATTTGCCATACTGCCTCTGATGAATTTATATATCTTCCACTTGTGTAGGTTTTAACTTCATCCTTCTCATTCTCTAAAGCAAACAATGCCTGGTGTGAACCTTTATTTACGTATTTACAGACGTATTTTATTTATTGAACCGAATGATTGTAACAGTGGTAGAGCCGTGCTGCAGCTTCTGCTGTAGCATGGATGGGCCGGCTCGAACCGGGGCGGTACCACGACCTCACAGAATACCAACGTAAGTAGGAGCTTTGCTTTTGCGTTTCGCTTGGTTAGTGCAGGTGGCGGAGGCCCAATCACCCCCCATAACATGGTAGCGGAATTTAAAAGAAAGAACTACCCCAGAGGGCCAGCACCCTGGTAATGGAGAATCCCTCACCGAGCATCCACGGTCAAGCTACCCTCTTCCTGAGCGTGTGCTCAGGCTCCCGCGTATTCCAAAATCCTGCTCTATACTAACACTGCACGGGGCAAACAGAGCAAAAATCATGGCGGCCCCTGCCACGCTATCCGGACTTCTGCAACATCAGGGACTTCACTTGAACCTTAACGCCGTCCACTACCATCTAGAGACGGCTGGCTCTTTTTTGACCGAGACGCAGGTGTCCTCCGGCTGATACTTCTGTACCTCCTACCTGGGTACAATTAGAACACTTCTTTGTGCCTCGGGCTGGAGTTGCGTATACGTCAGAGAGGATATCTGTTCTCGACGCCTCGGCAGTCTTGAAGGTACGGACCTGTCCATCCTATGGCTGCGCGTAGACAGCGACGACCATCCCCGCATCTAAGGGTGCCTGTATAGGTCCCATAGCGGTAATGCGGACACAGACCGACTCATCGAGCACGTCCAAATGGCTACAGATTTCTTACTACAACAGATCCCATCCGTAGAGATCGTGATATTTGGCGATTTTAACGCCCACCACGCTGAATGGCGGTTCACGTTTAACCGATCATGCGGGAGATCTGTTTATGCGACTGCCTTGGCATATGGTCTGACACAACTGGTTACTTCGCTACGCGGATTCCAGATGTGGAGGATCATACACCTTCCTGTTGGACCTTCTGCTGACCTCTCATCCGGACGGATATCAGGTTTCCGTCGATGTCCTCTTGGCTCTTCGGATCATTGTCTGATCCGGGTGTGGTGCCTCATGCTCTCCTCGCGGTTGCGTTCTGCAGGTTGCCGCCGTGTTTGGCATTACAGGTCGGCGGATTGGGATGAATGCGGTCTTTCTTTGCATCCCACCCATGGGGCGGGTTTGCTTCTCGCCGGATGATCCAGCGCTGTTGCTGAATCTGTCACGGATGTGGTGCTGGGGAATGGAACTATTTATTCCATCTTCTGTGGTACCCATCGGTGGCAGATCGCAGCCTTGGTTTGGTCGCTCCTGTAAGACTGCATTACGCAGTAAGCAGGAGTGTTATCAGGCCTGTGCTGAGGCTTCGGCGGCTCGGGATGTAAACACCAGCATACTTAAAAAGAAGTATAACTTTGCCTCCAGGTCCTTCAAAGAGTTATTGCCAAGGCAAAGTCAGAGCACATAGGCAGTTGGCGAGAAACTAGTTCGCCTTCCTTCGGGAACCCGTGCATTCTGGTCTCTAAGGCTGTCCAAGGAATTTCTGTAGCCATCCTAGCATCTCTGCACAAGGAGGATGACTCACTGGCCCACGACGCAAAAGAAAGCCGACCTTTAGGCTCCTTTTTGCGTCCAACTCGACTCTTGATGACAGGGGAACACACTGCCGACCATCCTGTGTGAGTGCTCTATAGCGATGTGCGATTCACACAGTGCTCAGTACGCAAGCACTCCTCTCCATGAACATCCACAAGTCGAGTGGGCCTGATGGAATCCCGCCAATTGTGCTGAGGACGTGCGCTCCAGAGTTGGCACCGGTTCTAACGCGTCTTTTCGGTACTCTTACTCCCTAGGCGTTGTCCCGAATTCATGGAAGACAGCTTTCGTGCGATCCTAAAAGGTAACCGCTCTGATCCGTCCAATTACAGGCCTATCGCCATCACCTCCTTGTTCTCGAAAATAATGAAGTCCATTATTAACTGCCAGCTCATGCGGTACCTTGAGGAGCACCAGCTGATTAGTGACTGCCAGTATGGTTTCCGTCGGGTCGCTCAGCTGGTGATCTTCTTGTTTACCTAACACATAGATGGGCACAGGCGATCGGTCAAAGGAGGCATTGGCCGTTAGTTTGGACATAGCGAAGGCCTTCGATCGGGTCTGGCACAAAGCGTTTCTTTCGAAGCTTCCCTATGGGCTTCCCGAGAATTGTGCAATTGGATCACCAGTTTTCTGGCTGATCGGAGCATCAAGGTCGTAGTAGACGGTGCGTGCTCGATTACAAGACTATTAACGCTGGTGTTCCACAGGGCTGCGTGCTATCACCAACGCTGTTTCTTCTGCATATCAATGATATGTTGCAAACCGGTAACATTCATTGCTATGCGGATGACAGCACTGGTGATGCTCTATACCAGCCATGCCAATATTTCTCGGAAAACGTCGCCGAGTACCGGAACAAACTTGTGTCTGAAGTCGAGACTTTGTTGAACAAAGTTTCGGATTGGGGCGACTAAATCTAGTCCAGTTCAATCCCCAGAAGACACAAGTTTGCGCGTTTACCGTAAAGGAACCCTTTGTCGTATCTCCTCAGTTTCAAGGCACCCTTGTTGCCTCAGCCAGTATCGGAATCCTCGGCGTTGACATATCGAGTGACGTGCAGTTTCGTGGTCACTTGGAAGAGGTTAGCCTCTAAAAAGCGGCGTGCTCAGTAGAGCGGGGCAGTATTTCATGCCGGCACACCGCCTGCAACTTTACAAGGCGCAGGTTCGGCCGCAGATTATTGGGGAGTTTTTAAGTTTTCGGTAAAGTCACCTGGGATTTTATACATTTGAATTAAAATCCAACAAAAGGCAGGTAGGTTCTGCTTATTCCCAGGAACATGTTATATGAATATTTTTTAATTATTTTAGAACTATCATGGTAAAATTCAGTTAATTTTTGAAGTTATTCAACTTCATACTCTAAACAATTTTTTATAATCTTTTTACCGCTTCCTTAACAATCATTTTCGATAGTCCTTTTGAGTAAAATATACATCACTAGCTAACGCACACAATGACAAATCAAAATTGGTCACGTTTTCGGGCTGTCAGGTGGTCTATACGCCAGTATATTCTAAGTCTATGGGCATA